>VDFB02047230.1:369434623-369477491 GCA_007258455.2 Sequoia sempervirens | reverse complement strand
AAAAAAAAACAAGCAATCATATCCATAACTCGATCAATCTTTTTTGTGAACCAAAGAGAGAGAATGTACACAATATACTCCACTCACACTCACAAGATTTGTTCAATTTTAAAATCCAAATTAAAGTGTGTAGGTAATTACTCACACAACTTAATGCCACCAAAAGGACTTTTGATTCTCAAGATCATTGTGAGGCACGAGAGAAGCACATGTGTCCTTTTAATGATATATTGGGTAACTAATTACAAAAAAAAGAATCACTTGTTCATTTTAAGTCCATAAAGAAATGATTTGATTATTTTTAGTGCACCAAAATGAAATATGGAAATTTTCTTGTTCAATTGTTAATCCTCAACCAAATCTAGTGAGTTTTTCCTAAAGTTCTTTTTAAGCCCTTTGTAGCAAAAATTGAAAATTTGTGTATTGTTCTTTTTAGAGCCCAAAAGAACTTTGGTAGCTCCTAAGCACATGAATAGATAACAAATTTTCAAGAGAGATTGTGAATTCTCTAAGAGTGTTAAACAAACACTAAAGTGTTAAAAAACACTTGGTATGATGAGAGAATGATGTCATTATGCCTCTTTCTACCTCATTTTTCTCCTTCACTTTGATTAGACCAACCTACAAAAAACCAATTAGAACTACAAAATAGAGGTCATGAAAGCAATTAATAACCTAGATGATCAAAAATTAAAAATGCACATGTCATAAAAAATTGAAATTTTCACTCTTTACTTCACTCCAGTGGTGGAGTCTGTACAGGCGGTTCATTTTAAAGGACCCAATGGTGCTATATGGCGACACTAATTCTACAAGCGTTACTCTATAGAAAAATAAAGAGCATGATTGCATTGGAATTTTAACCAACAGTGCAGTTTCGAATTTAAAAAAGTCAGCGACCTTGAATTGACCCAACGACGGAGTTAGAACTTTTGAATTCTAGGTGGGAGAGATCAAGAATTGTAGTTTGAAGTTTGAAGCAATGTTGTATGGTGACGCTGGAATGCTAGTGGTTTTGTATTGTGACTCTAGACTAATAGCGGTGTAGTTCCCTGTAGACACATAAAAATAGAAAAAAACATAGAATTTTTGATAAAAATGTGATTTAAACTTGAGATTTTCCCTCCTAGTGCCAAATGTAGAACCAAGATCCTAGCACCTGCAAGACACAGGAAAAAAACACATAACTAGATCATATGCAAGTGAGAATAAAGATTCCCCATGAAATCCATTAACAATGCTCAAACTAGGAAATAAAATGAACACAATAAGAAAACAATGAAATCCTAATTAAACATGCAAACTCTTGATCCCATGGGGGAATTGGTGCCAATTTGATGTAAAAATTGACCCTTTCCCAACTCCTATGATGCAATGTTGATGAATGATGAAGGTTGATCCACTTTGTTGAAGATTCAAATGTGCTTTATGATGAAAAATCTGCATAACCTAGCTATAAACTTGATAAAATGGATGGAGATGGACATTCTTGAAGATGAAATTGAGTATAGTAAGTTTACTCAAATTGTGGATGATCGAATGAGGAGAGAAACCTCTTATTTATAGAAAGAAAAGATGGGGAAATGCCCAAAATGAAGCAATGTGGGACTAACTTTCAACCAATGGCCGAATACCACTTGTCAAGATGTGAATGGGAAAAGGATATGCACATTTTGATCAATGTGCCCATAAATGCAATTAGGTAGAATTTGAAAATAGTGAAATGACATGTAAGAGGGAAAAAAGAATTTGTCTTAAATGCCACTTGGCTCAATGCATAAGGACATGAAAGAAGGAATAAATGTCTTGTTGTAAGGACAAATCCACTTGGATGGATTTCAAATTTGAACGAATATTCTTTAAAAGATGCTAAGTTGAGAGAAAATAGAGATTTAATAAATGAATTAAATGTATTTTCATGTGCAAGTGGCAAAAGCTAGAGGATGGGACATGGATTAGGATTAAATTAATCAAGGGTTGATTAATTTAATGAGGGATTAGATGATGTGACTAATTGATTTAGATTTATGGGTTGATTTAAATCAAAAGATGAGAAGAATGTGATTTAGATCTAATTAAATAAATGATTTTGATTTATTTAATTAAAGGAGATGATGTTAGATTAAATAAAACAAGGTTTTAATTTATTTAATTTAATAGAGTGACTTTAGAGATTTAATGAAATAAAATGAATTATTTAATTAAATAGAGATATAGGGTTAATTAGATTAGATTGATTGATTTAATTAATAAAAGAGAAAAACTTAATGAGGTAAATAATGATTTATTTAATTAAGGGGGGAAAATTGATAAATTTAATCAAATAAGGGTATTCAATTAAATAGTTAGATAGAGGGATGATTTAGGATGAAACGGTGTTAGTAATCAGGATCAAGTGTGTAATGCCAATCAATACATTTTATGTGTCTACAGTCCCATACTGACAAAAGTCTCCCCTAGCATCCTTGTGCTGCGTTAAACCCCTTAGATGTTTCTAAGGGTTGGGAGGCCTCTTAATTGAGTGAATCATCACATGTATGGCATTATTCTATCCTAGATATAGTCATTAAAAACTTTGTAGTGGCTAACCAAATCCAAATTCCAAAATGTATTTCAAAGTAGTGCATGGGAGTAGCACCATGCCCAAAAGTTACTTACCATGCCCGATTTTTTATTGAGGCATAAAGAAAATGGGGAAGGGACTCCTTTGCTTGGCATGTCAATACATTACATTTACTTGACATAGCTTATTTTTCCACTTCATCTTCACAGATTAATCATCCCTTCTGATAATGGTAAGCCTACTAAGAAATACGTACTTGATCTATTAGGATTGTAACCTTGATGATCACAAAGTTAGGCTTAGATGATCTCACACAAAATTAGAATAAAAAAGAGAAGGTCTAGAGGTTGTTACATCAAACTTAGGCATCATAGTCCAAAATCTATCAAAAGATAGGTTTTGGCACTCTATCAAAATAGGAATGGGTTGGTAAGGAACTTTATAGATGTGCCTCAAGGAATAATCCAAAATTGTATTCCTTTTTTGAAAGTCAAAACGTTGGTCTTTTTCATGATCTTGAGCTTCTATAAATCTTTAGGTATTTAGGATTTGAAAAATTTAGAGGTCTAGAATGTTTCTCACTACCTTGATCTTATCAAACAAAGGTTCTGTTGTGCAGTTTTCACAAACATGCCCCGCTGAAAGAAGGGACCCTCTTTCGGTTTGGTTTTGGTATTTTGGCCTTTCATTTTGAGGTTTTATCTTATTTAGGCATGTGCTTAAATGTTTATTTTGATTTCCTAAGTGTTTCCCAAGGTTATTCATTGAAAATCCTAAGTTCTGGATAAATTTTGGGTTTTTACCGGGATTCAGGATTTTCCACCCTAGTCAGATTTTCCCGGATCCTGCTTGGACTCCGGCTGGACCTTGCATGGTCAGTGAGACCTTTCGATGAGCCAACAACTCTTGCCAACACCTTTTCTTTCGCTGAGACCTCCAACGGTCACCGAGACTTCATGACGAAGCTTTCCTTTCTTGGCAAGCTTGGATCTTCTTTCAGGGAGATCACATCATGTCAACCACAGGTTATACCAATGGGACTCCATGTCTACAAAGCATTACATAGTAGACAGGACCTCTAGCCGAATTCAAAACCTATCGCCAAAACATCCATTTACTTCACTGAGACCTCATATCGAAAAAATTTAGTCTAGCTGAAGTGTTTGCTTGGACCCTGAAAGTCGGTGAGATAAAAAGGAATCGTCGTAACTTCACCCTGAAGAGAAAGTCTCTCATCGACATGCATATCCTCATTGTTGGTTGGCAAGACATGCCCCACTCGGCATGACCTCATTCTGAATGAAACTTGTTTGGCCGAAGTACATTCTTTTGTGCCGATTGGTTCAAAGTTCTGCCTTATCCGCAGATTTCTGTCGAGTCCAGATTTCTTTGAAATCTTGCGTCTCTCTAATTTCCTGAAATTCCTATCTAGCTCGTTCTTTGTGGGAATCCATCCCTCATGGACTTTCCTGAAATCTGATGAAATATAAAGGAACATGAGATAATTGGATTTGTTTATGATTTGTGATACATTTAATGATTATTTCGTGTCATATTTGGATTTTGGTGTGGATTATTGATTGATCATGACCAGGTTTAATGGTTAAGTAAGTGTTTCCTGGTTATTCCACTGGAATCCAATTGGTCTGGAATTTCCCAAAATTCCTCTTTGGCTCAAATTCCGTGGATGGTCTTGAAACCCAAAATTTGTTGTGATCATCTTATATGAGTTTTAATAACACCTTGACTGTATCAGGCTTACTCTAACGGTGTTCTTATGGGTTAGCATTCCCTTTCCTTTAGTTTTTATTACAATTTCCATGTTGAGTGCAGGCTGAATCTAGCAAGGCAGCTGGGTCCTCAATGTTTGATGTAGAGAAGATTAAGATGGACATTAAGAGCAAGATCCTTGAGAGTAAAATCACTTATGTCTAGTTAGAGGTGACTGATACAAACGTTGGCCTCTGGGATTATGAGGAATTTAAAGAAAGAATGGAAACCGAGGATCTTCCCTTGGTGACTAAAAGAATGAACGAATCAGGTTTGTCCCATGTTGTTGGTTTCCCTTCCACAATGCAGTGTTATGAGCTATTTCTTGAGTGTGCCAGACACTATGATCAGGACACATAGAGAATAATTGGTCCTCAAGGGAGAGTGGTAGCAATTCTCAACCTTGTTTTTATTGCCCAAACATTTGATATGCTAGACATGTCTCATGTGGTGGGATTTAGCATGAGGGCAGCTCAGGAGTTCTACAACGAGCAGACTGTGAAGTCACAAGAGTTTATCAATTCTTGGCTGGAGAAGCCCAAGTCTCACTATTCCAAATTGCCCAAGTAGCTATTCAGGATAAACTTCAAGGAGTACTATTATGCCATCACTCTTCTCAGTAGTGTGGTTGGATTGAGGAATGCTGGCATGTTGGAGAATTGGATGTGCCATGTGATTGTGAGGATGGAACAAGAGAAGATTAACTACCATTGGGCAGGGGTCATAAGTGGAGTAATTCACGAACAGTTGTCTAATGTGTTGCAAATGAGGACCTTCACAATGACTTCCTATTTGGTCTATGCATTTGCAAGATTCCACCCCTATAAAGGATTGAGTACAAGGGGCACTTTTGGATAAGATATTATCTATGAGGTTTTCCCTCAGTTACACTTGGGAGGTTCAGACTATAGGAGGGTGAATGATGCATTCACCATGCACATTACTAGATTGCTCCAAGGTGCAGAACATGTCATAATTTCAAATCAAGCAAAGGAACTCATTAAGAAATATGGGGCATGGTTTATTCAATTCCCAACTTTCTCCTACATTCGGATTGATGGCTGCCAGAGAGCTCCATATAGACTTCCAAGATACCCTACCGATCACATTCTACTATTGGAGGTCACTAGGCAGCTCTGTGACTTTGATGCCATTGTCAAGAAGGACAAGCATAAGACTGGATTTGGTGGAGACTTCCCCTTGAGGATTGGTATTGGAGAGGCTTGTCCTTCCATTGGTTCTTCCCAAGCTTCAGAAGAAGAAATGAGTACTCTTGGCTTGTCTTTCCACTCCAAGAGCTCCAGATTTGATATTACCAGAGAAGCCCAAAAGAGGGCCAGTAAAGAGTATTGCCATAAGGTGAATTTGGAGGACTGTTGGTCCAACTGCAGTGATGAATTTGAGGTCAGAAAGATGAAATTATCCCGGCTTCCAATTGAGTCAGTTCAATTATATAATATAAAGGTAGTTCCTGATCAATTGGAAGATGATGGAAACTTGATCTAGGATCATGCTTATGAGGCCATAAAATACAGACCAATTGGTGATGTGGATTGGTTGGAGGAGGAAAAGACAGAATTGAAATAACTAGTGGATCCAGTTATCAAATTTACTAGGATGTGGCAAAAGCATAAGGTATGGGAGTTGGAAAATAATGGTGTATGATGCACCTATGCGCTAATGGGAGATTTGGATCCCCACTCCACCTCTGAAGAATCTACTGAGCAAGATCCTAAGGGTAGGGGTAAGTTGGATTCTCCTTTTAAAATCAAGATAAAAGGTTTTCAAGAAATAGAGGCCTAGGAAGTAGAAAAATAAAGAAAGCCAAAGTCCAAGAAGAGGACAAGGACTAATAAGTCTGAACAGAAAGGAGCTGAAGGGAAAAATCCTGAGGCTGGTGATCCTGTACCCAAAAGGAGGAGAATCATAAAATTTTCAGAGAAGGCTAGCTCCAAGGTTGGGGAGGAAGAGGTTCCCCCACTAGTGGTGAATGTTGAAAGTTTGGAGGAGAAGGCCAAGGTGTATACAAGGAGGTCTATGACTCCTTCTCCTCAGGATAGTGTGCCCAAGGTTTATCTCCCTCCAGTGGTTTCTCATGAAGAGCAGCATGATGATGTTCCTTCTACTCATGAAGCTCAAAGCAGACCAGGTGAGTCAGAAGATGTTGAAGATCATCCAGATACTGAAGGAGAAGAATTTCATGAGGGTGATTTTCATAGTGCAGAAGCATAAATTGAAAAGATAATGCAATCCCCTTTGGTTGCATATGCAAATTCCCCTGTTAGAACTGAAGAAGTCCCTCCAAGAGATGAGGAAACAGTGAAGGATCCATCACCTGAACAAGAGGATGAGCATGCTAAAGAAAAAGAAGGTAAAATAGATGAGACTCCTGATAAATAGAATTTGAGTGAGGAAGCACCTAAAGGTCAATAAGAAGAGGAAAAAAAACTGAGGTGCAATTGGAATCCACTATCCCTGGCTGGTTGGATAGGGAGATAAGGAGAAAACAAGTTGTTGTGGAAGATAGTCCACCAAATTGGGATGCACTACTAGCCAAGATTGGAAAAGACAAAGGTAAGAAGATGGCTAGAGTGATCTCGAGGATTGAAAGAGATGAAGCTCATAACAGGGTTGTTCACATTGCAACCCCTGCTCCAGATAAAAATAGGGATGATGTGGCTGGAAAGGATTATAATGTGCAGACTTTCAACTTTGGGCCTACTTCTGTGTAGTAGGATATCGAGGATTACCAGGGTTCTAGTGCAGTCATCTTGGGCAAGTTGAGGAAGGAAATAAAGAACAAGCAGGAGCTAAAGAAAGAAAATGAGAATCTCAAGAAATGCTTGGAGGATTTGATGAGGCCCTTGCAATCCATTAACCCTTCGATTTATGCTACAAGACCTTTACCTCAAGAGACCATTACAGAGCTTTAAAGAATGAAAGCCTCCACTCTTGCCACTACAAGTTGGTTGCAAGGGGTGCAAATTAAAGGAGATGATGCTATTAAGGACATTCTTTCATCTAGGAAGGATGCTATCATGGCATTTGATTGGTTAAAGGAGGTGTTGGCACAAGATAGGGAGGATACGGATCTTTTGCTGTAGAAGACTAGAACTATCATGGATTACACTCGGGGTAGGTTGGTAAGTGATGGAATTCTTCCTTCCTCTAGAGCTACCAAACCATGGGAGTGGTATGAGGCATTGCAAATCAGGCAGAAAGTGTTGAAAAAAATTTACAAACAAAGGAGGTAGATTGATGATACTCTGCCTGATGTTTACAATGGATACATTGCCTTCTTTGGAATTATGACAGGAAGAAGGAAGATCACACCCAAGTACTTGAGTTTGGAATAGTTGAGGAAGTGGTGGCATGATGTTTATGCACCAAGTAATGATGATTCCATCTCTGAGCATCAGCTAGATGATGCGGCCACATACACTACTATCATTGACAAATACCTAGCATGTAAGGTGGATTGGGATAGGTTGGTGAAACAATCAAGGGAGGAGATAAAATCAATTGAAAGATGACTTAGGGTTTTGCCATTACCAGCTGTGGCTGACTTGGATGGGGCGCTCTTGAAAGTCCATGAAGTGCCAGATTAGAATCAAGACAAAGGGGAAGGCAGTTAATGCCCAGCTACATCAAGATTTGTGCTTCCCCCTTACCCCGCCTTGCATTGATCCAAGCTACATTGGGAATCCTAGGCTGACCTAGGTGTAGTTTGTGCATTTAATGCATCCCTTCATTCTATTTTGACTTTCTCTATGCCGACGGGTGGTGCCTAATTAATGCTGTGAAACTCTTGGCCAACGGGTTTTCCTGGGGGGATTCTATATATTTGGCATTTCGCCTCATTTTTAAATGTTAGAATATAGAGATTGATATAGGACAAAGATAGTCAGAAGTAAGTAGTGCAAGTTAGCAAGTAGTTGTTCTCAAGCAAATATTGTAACAGAAAGTTGCAATTGTTGCTTAAGTGGACAATTTGAATGCAAGAAATGACATTATGATTTGGTGCCATACTTGTATTCTCTTGTTTTGCATGGTTCTTGTTATTTCATCTTTAAAATTACTTTGAGAAGGTTAATATTTAGATTAGATTGATTCAATAATGTTTGTGATTTGATACCTAAATGTTGCAGCAACCCCTCAGTCCATACTTTTCACAACCAACTAATTGTTAGTTGCTTTGCAAAGTTAGCGTAGACTTTATATTCATCGTGCTTAGTTCGATTGTGAGGATTTGTTCATTTCAATTGCAATAGGGTTAGTTGTTTGAATGAATATTCATGATTTCAAAATCTCAACACCTTAGAAGATTGCACTATTTTCTGTAAGATTGCAGATTTATCTGGGTCAAGTAGAGATTGGTTTTGAGGGATTGGTCCATCTTGAGTGTTGGTCATTTTCATTTTTAATCTTAGGTTTAGTATTAAGTTTAGAAATCTCTTTGAAACCCTTATCTTTTTCTATTTATTTTATTGTTGAGTTAGATCTAGGATTGAAATATCATCATATTGTTAGATCTGATAGGTTGAGATCTAGTGTTTTGCTTTTAGTAAGGTCCCATTGTGATTACCACCATTTTCACATTTTATCACTGAGTTGTTTATGCATTGTCAAGACTTGACATTAGAGACCTTGGGGTTATCTCTAGAGGCTTGCTGATAGAGATTTACCTTTCAAGTGAGATAGAATATTATATTATGTCTGAGTTGTTGTTGTGCAGAAAACATCAATAGGATTGGTGCTAGAAGGGGGGCCTGAATAAGAAAGTTGGATCAATTTTTGAATGTCATCTCTCCTGAGAGATTCAGAACAAGAACAAGATCTACTCCAAGAGAGGAAGAATTTTAGGAATTACCAAACCCTACTAGGTCAAGAAGGACCAACAGAAGGGGAGAATCATCATCATCCCATCCACCTCCCTCATCTCCATCATCCCCATCTTCATCAGGTTCATCTGAGTTTGAGGCCATTCCCAGTCCACAACCTCAACCAGTCATAAATCATCCATTACCACCCCCACCTCCACCAATGGCTTTCCTGGCAACCAACCCATCTCCATTAAGTTTTTCCATTTACAATGTTATGCCCAAAAACCATGAACACTTTTGTTCAAAATTCCATGTCAATGATCCCAATAGAACCGCTGAGGAACACATCAGGATCTTTCACACTGGCCTTAAGGATAGAGGGATAAACCATGAGGATGCAGCTTGTAGATTATTTCCTTATTCACTAGGGAAAGATGCATTCTATTGGTACAACCATTTATCTGCTGGATCTATCCAACATTGGACTAAGCTAGAGGCTGCCTGTTTGCAGAAGTTTTGAATCCCCATTAGTTCTAATGAGCTTTACCATTAGTTCACTAATGTGAAGAGGGATATCAATGAGCCTATAGGATCTTTCAACAATAGGTTTCATCGTGCCTATACTAGACTACAGGGCCCTTATGCTATTGATGAACCCACTGCTCTAGAAGTTTACTATGAGGGACTTGATAGTTTGACAACTACCTTTATGAAGTGGAGTAATAACCCCCCTGAGATTCTACTCGATGCATATGTAGAGGCTGTGAGAGTTAGCACTAATATAAGGCAACATCTGTCTGGGCCTTTACCCTCATTAAGACCCTTTACTCACCCTGGGCAAGTTCCAGCTCTCAACCAAGCTCTAAAAAACCATACTCCAATCATGAATCTATTATCTCAGTTGCCCCTGGTCCCTCACCCAGGACCTCCTATGGGAAAAGTATTATCCATAATTAGTTACCCCCAGCAAAATGTGAATCAACCCCTACATACCCAGCCTCAAGCTAGTTATCCTTCATACCTGCAGAATTCTGAAGTCTTGAACCAATCACTAAATGCCAATGCTACAGTAGGGTATTCCCAGAATAACGTGAATTAGTCTCCATACAATAATCCTGACAAGGAAAGACTGGATGAATTGTCTAAAAATATAAAGAAGCTGAATATGGAGGTGACTTACTTGAGGAACCAGAACAGTCAGTTGCAAGCTGCTCAGAGAAATATGCAATCCAATCAGAATATAGAGAATCCACAAGGACAACACTTTGATAGAGGGCAATGTCTGAACCGAGGATACAATAATGATAAAGGATATAACCAGGACAAAGGTTACAATAATGACAGAGGGTATAATAATGATAGAAGACAGAACTATGATACGGGGCAATCCTCAAGTCAGAACTTTGACAGAGGACCAGGTGTTGGACAAGGGTTCGAGAGACGGTAGCAATCAGGACAGAACATGACTTGGAACACAACAACTAATAATGGAGGAGTCCCCACCCCATTGGATCAACCAGTTAGTCAACCTGTCAATCAGTCTGCCAATCAACCAGTTAATCAAGAGAAGCCTCCTAGTGGTGTATATCTAGCTGAGGCCGCTTTATCAAGGTGGTGTAGGCTCCACAAAATGAGTCAACATTCTAAGTTAGATTGTCAAGAGTTCCAAACAACAACCTCAATATTTCTGTATGAAGTGGAGAATAATGCAAGTGGTCAGGAAATTGTACCTTCTATTCCTTATGATTCACTAGTGTTGGTACTGAACCATGCTCCTTTTCCATAAAGGAGAATTTACCTGAGGAGGAATCTGACCAGTTGGAGGAAGAAACAGACCAAGTATGCAACAGGGATGAAATGACATAGCTATTTGATGAGAGTCAAGTGAATGATAATGGTCCCAGAGATGAAGAAGAGGCTTATGTCAAAGAGGAAGCTTACATTGAAGAAGTGCAGACCTTTCAGAGACCTGTAAAGAAGTATGACTTAAGGGAGTTGCCACATAGGCACTCACAGGCTGGAGGCCCCTTTACTACCTCCATTCCACTGAATAATTTCAACACGCCTCTAGACCCTAATGCTAGCAATAATCCATCACTACCTCAGGTGTCCAAGCAATATTTATCTCAAGATCCTGGACATGTTGATGTACCAAAAGGAAGAAATGTTGATGCAAATAAGGAAAAGATGGTGGAATATCCGAGGGAGACTCCTACTAATTTAAATGAAGAAAAATTGGCCCTATACATTGCTGAAGAACTCAAAAAATTAAAGGTAAATCTATCTGCATTTGGGTTATTAAGAGTTCCATCCATTAGGAATGCAGTCTTAGGATATTATAATGCAAAGTCCATGTCACAAGATAAATCCGTTAGCGAGAGTGTCAATAGAGTATTTGGTTCTCAGTCAGTAAGAAGACAAAATCAGTCCCACAATCAAGTCCATATTCCCCTTGGAGATACTGGGAAAGAAAAAGACAAATCTCAAGTTGCTCAAGTAGATACTCCCTTAACTCTATTTCAAGGGAAAACAAACACACCTCCATTCTTGATTTTTGTTCGAATATTTAGTAAGAATCTGCATAATTGTCTGCTAGATTCTGGTGCTTCAACCAATGTTATGCCTTTTGGTGTATGTCGAGCTATGGGAATTACTCCTGCTAAATCACAAAAGAAAGTCACACAATTGGATAGGACTGAAGTCAATGTTGTAGGTGAATTAAATATGATTTATATGCATATTGCTTCTGATCCTAGGATTTAGCAGGTTATCAATATACAGGTGGCTGACATACCTGACGCTTATGGCCTAATCCTGGGAAGAGACTTTACCAGGGCCTTGAATGGGTATGTTTCAACTGATCACTCCCATATATGGCTTCCTTGGAAGGGAGTGCCAAACCAAATTAGAATTGAAAGAGAACCCAGAATGAAGTACATGATTACAAAATATCAAAAAAATTCTATTGAAATTTTGGTATCAGAAGTAAGTATGGGTAACTATCTGCTTGCTTCTCCTCTTAAGGAGCCAGATATGGAGGAAGTTCTTATGTTCCACACAGCACCTGTTGACCATACAGTAGAATCTAGTGGTGTTGAAGTCCTAATTGAACAAGTTGAAGACAATAGTGATATGGAAGATAGTCATGTTTGTTTGCTAGATAATTTTCAAGAGTTCATTCAGAAGTGCATTGAAGATCAAGTTCAGCTGAGAAGAGGAATGAACTTTGGAGAGCTACTCTTGCCCAATTGGTGCAGGGCGCATAATGCTTCTCATTTCAAATTGGACTATTGCTTATTCCAGGCTACAGTGGAACAAATATAGAAATGTATCAACCCCACTCCTGCAGTCAAAATCAATATTTTGAATGTCGAAGAAGATCCTAAAGAAGAAAGAGTGATGCCTTCTGAAAAGCCATCTAGCAGTAACAATATAAGTGAAAAAGCAGGGAGATCTACAATTGCTGGTTGTTGGACTCTAAGGTTTGATGGGTCCAAATCAAATAATGGAGCTGGGGCAGGTTTTGAGCTAATTAGTCTGAGAGGTAAGACATTTTTTGCTACTCACAGACTTCAATTTCACTGTACAAATAGTGTAGCAGAATATGAAGTCTTAGTGCATGGACTGTTAATGGCATTGAAGAAAAAAGTTAGAATCTTGCTAGTTTTTGGAGATTTTGAGTTAGTAGTCAAGCAAGTTAGGAGGCAATACTCTTGTCATGACAAGAAAATGACTAACTATAGACACAGATTGTGGGACCTCATTGAAGGATTTAATGCCTTCAACATTCTGTTGATTCCACGAAATAAGAACCAGACAATTGATTCCCTTGCTCAGGCGACAAGTCCCTTGCAGCCTCTGTCTCTTTCGAGACTAAAGAATTTTATTTTGGAGTTGACCCCAATACCCTCAGTACCCGATAATATCACCAACTTCCAAGATTATAAGACGACAAGCATATTCTATATTTTATCACAAATACGGATATTTTTTCTTCTCAAATCATTGATGAAACTAAGCTCCAAGAGGCAAAGATAGACCTTGAAGAGGTAATCAATTTGAAGACCAATACTATTCCTAGGGGGATGGTGCAACTAGAAACAATTTTTGATCTAGACAAGATCAAAGATCAGGAATAGGATACCAGGAAAGAGTCTATTAGTGGACAGTGCGACAAATATAATATGGGATCTCAAGAGGATGTAAAAAATGTCTTTATTGGTAAAGTATGCACTCCTGAGGAAAGACATGGAATCATCAATGCACTACATAGATATCCAGATGTGGTAGCCTAGAGTTATGAAGACTTAAAGACTTATGATACATCAATCATAACCCATACTATTCCTCTCAATCTAGGAGTAAAGCCTTTCAGATAGAGGCAAAGGCCCATCAATGCTTTGCTGGAACCCATAATACAGAAGGAAGTGTAGAAATTGTTGTCTGCAAGAATAATATTCCCAGTCAGACATTCTACTTGGGTTGCAAACCTGGTTCCAATACAAAAGAAAATGGTGAAATTGGGCTATGCGTGGATTTTAGGAACCTGAACAGAGCTTCAAAGAAAGATAATTATCTAGTACCCTCACTGGATGAAGTACTCTAAATCATCAATGGATCTCAGATGATGTCCTTCTTAGATGGTTATTCAAGATACAACCAGGTCATGGTGCAGTATGAGGATAGGCACAAGACTACTTTCACCACCAAGTGGGACACTTTTTCCTACAGAAGGATGCCTTTTGGCTTAATTAATGCTGGAGCAACATTCCAATGAGCGATGGACATTTCCTTTAAGGAAATAATTGGTAAGTGCATCATCATTTATATGGATGATCTAACTATCTTTTACAAGAAGAGAGGTGATCATATCTCATATTTATGCAAAGTTTTTCAGAAATGTAAGGAGTTTGGAATATCGCTCAATCCAAAGAAATGCATTTTTTGGAGTAGCAGAAGGTAAATTGTTGGGGCATGTTCTCTCTGAAAAGGGAATTTCCATTGATCCAGAATGCATAGAGGCCATTCTTAAGATTCTACCACCTGCCAGTAAAAAAGAAATGAAATAATTCTTTGGCAAGATCAACTTTGTGAGGAAGTTCATCACTGGGTTCACAAAAATAGTTAAGCCACTAAACACAATGTTAAAGTAGGAGGCCAAAGTTGAATGGAATGCAGAGGAAAAAGAAGCATTTGCAGAGATAAAGAGGGCTATTGTTGAAGCTCCTATTTTGGTAAGTCCAGACTATGCTAAACCATTCCATATATATTCATTTTCCTCTGATCATTCCTATGCTGCTATGTTAACTCAAAAGTCAGATCAAGGAAACGAGCATCACATAGCATTCATGAGTGCACCATTGAAGGATGCAGAGTTGAAATACCCAAGCGTGGAAAAGTAGGCCTATGCCTTAGTCAGAGCTGTAAAGAAATTTAGGCATTATATCCTCAGAAACAAAATCATTGCAATAGTTCTTGATCCTGCAGTTAAGCCGTTATTGATGCAAAATGAGCTGGGGGAATGCAGAGCCAAGTGGGTAACTATGTTACAACAATATGACATGGAAATTCAACCCATGAAGCTAGTGAGAGGGCAAGAGCTTACACAGAAAATGGCAGAGATAGGCCCTGACCTTACAGCTCAGAGCTACAATTTGGAAGATGTTTCTCCTCAAGAGTGGTACGATGATTTTGTTCATTACCTCCTGACCCAAAGATGCCCTGATCATCTTAATTCAGTACAAAGAAGGGAATTGCACTTAAAGAGTGGCATTTTCATGTTGAAAGGAGTTGTCCTATATAAGAAAAATCATGAGGGTGTTTGATTGAGGTGCCTAGGAAAGGCAGAGTCTAAAAGAGTGATATTGGAATTCCATGACATATATGGTAAAGGCCATGGATCAACACCTTCTATAGTGAACCAGATTCTGAGAGCTGGTTACTATTGGCCTACACTATTCAAAGATACACACAACCACGTCAAAACTTGTCATGTGTGTTAGACTACGGCCACTAGAGAGAAGTATGCAGCACTCCCACTCTAGCCGGTTTTTGAGGTAAAACCTTTCGCACAGTGGGAAATGAACTTCATAGGTCCAATCAATCCGCCTTCTTCTGCTGGTCACAGGTATATCCTTACTGTCACTGATTATTATACAAGATGGACTAATGCCCTTTCCTGCAGGTAATGTACTTCAGAGGTAGTAATTAACTTCATCGAATCAGGTATTCTTAATCGTTTTGGATGCCCCATGTCATTAAATTTGCATTCAACTATTACCCTCAGGGAAATGGGTTGGCTGAGTCATCCAACAAAAATCTCCTAATTGTTATCCACAAACTGTTAGAAAGAAATCTGAAGGATTGGCATACCCAACTTAGATTTGCTCTTTGGGCAGATCTCACCAGACATAAGACTTCCATAGGAATATCACCCTATCACCCGGTTTATGGATTAGAGCTTGTGTTTCCCATTCAGTTAAAGATCCCCATCTTGCATTTCATTAATGAATATTATGATGAGGGAGATAAATGTGAGGCTAGACTTGCCAAATTATTACACCTTGAGGAAAAGAGAGACGAAGCCCTGGAAAACTTTGCTAAACATCAAAGGGGTTGTCAAGAGATGGTTTGATAAAAGAGCCAAGGTTAAAGATTTTAGGATTTCTGACTTGGTTCTTTATTGGGATAAAGCCCATGACCGTAAGGGAGAGCATGGGAAATTTGATAAACTTTGGCTTGGCCCTTACCAAATTTCAGAAATTCTTGGAGATAATGTTTTCCGTTTGAAAACTCTCACTGGAGAGGATATCCCACTATCTGTCAATGGGCAGTATTTGAAGCACTATTTCTAGTCTTGAGTTGTTTTCAACTCTTGCCTTGTATATAGTTAGACTAGGTCCCCCTTTCTGCTTTGCTTTTTGGTTTGGGTAGTGTAGGTTTGCTTTTGGTTTGTTTTGTTTTCGCTCTGCTCTCGCTTTAGAGGTTTCTCTATTTTCGCCTGGATGTGTTGCACCTGTATGGAAAATATATCATTATCTAGAATTGTTCTAAGTATTTCATTGGCAGATTGTCATCTTGTATCTTGAAAGGACAGTTGAAGTCTTTGCTATTGCCAACAGTATTAATGTCAGATTTATAGAAGATTGATCATCAGCTTTGATTTGAATTTGAAGTACTCTAAAATCTTATATCTCTCATATATCTTAAGAATCTTGATGTTACTATAGGAATCCTTGTGAAGTTTTGTCAGGTGAAAAATCATAATTCTGGTTCAGCGCCACTATGGTTCCCAGCCTTGAGTGTGAGCTTCATTGTTCATAGGTTGAAATGAAAGTGACATATAAAAAATATCAAAAAGAAGAAAAATGAAATATTGAATATCAAAAGAATAAATTCAACTTATCAGGGGTACCTGAATATCTCTACCGGGGCTATAGATGCCTGGTTGGCAGTAGAGGTATGTTTAGGAGAGTCACAGTGATAACCTCGTCAAGGCTATGGACGCCTGACTAGCAGCGAGGCCCTATCCAGGTTGCTTTTGAAGCTAGAATCCTTACATAGCCTGACTTGACTGAAATTGGTTTCTACAGCAGCTTAAGGAGGGAAATGAACTCATATGCACACACTTGGATTTTCAGTTTATGGAAGGTTTGGTCTCTCCTTTGGTTCTGATTCTTTAAATCCTTGCATTTTGACTTGTTTGTTTGATGGCGAGATTGAAACTAGAGATTTTGGGTTCTTGATTCCTGTTCGTCATCAAATGCTTTGGAGTGTTTTCCCAGCAGAAGTCGCCATTTGTTGTGCAGTTTTCACACACATGCCTAGCTGAAAGTAGAGACCCTCTTTCGGTTTGGTTTTGGTGTTTTGGCCCTTTCATTTTGAGGTTTTATCTTATTTAGGAATGTGCTTAAATGTTTATTTTGATTGCCTAAGTGTTTCCCTAGGTTATTCATTGAAAATCCTAAGTTTTGGATAAATTTTGGGTTTTTACCCGGATTCGGGATTTTCCACCCTGGTCGGATTTTCCCGGGTCCTACTTGGACTTCAGATGGACCTTGCTTGGTCGGTGAGACCTTTTGATGAGCCAAAAACTCTTGTCGAGACCTTCTCTTTTGTTGAGACCCCTGATGATCATTGGGACTTCATGATGAAACCTTCCTTTCTTGGCGAGGTCGGATCTTCTTTCGGGGAGACCACATGTTGTCGGCCAGAGGTTATACTGATGAGACTCCATGTTGGTGAAGCATTACATAGTCGACAAGACCTCTAGTTGAATTCAAAACCTATCGCCGAAACATCCATTTACATCACTGAGACCTCATATCAAAAAACTTTAGTCTTGCCGAAGTGTTTGCTTGGACCATGAAAGTCGGTGAGACAAAAAGGATTCACCATAACTTCACCCTAAAGAGAAAGTCTCTCATCGACATGCATATCCTCATTGCCAGTCGGCAAGACATGCCCAACTTGGCATGACCGCATTCCAAATGAAACTTGTTTGGACGAAGTACATGCTTTTGCACTGATTGGTTCAGAGTTCTACCTTATCCATGGATTTCTGTCGAGTCCGAATTTCTCTGAAATCTGGCATCTCTCTAATTTCTCAAAATTCCTATCTAGCTCGTTCTTCGCGGGAATCGGTCCCTCACGGATTTTCCCAAAATCTAATGAAATATAAAGGAATGTGAGATAATTGGATTTGTTTATGATTTGTGATACATTTAATGATTATTTCGTGTAATATTTGGATTTCTGTGTGGATTATTGATTGATCATCACCAGGTTTAATGGTTAAGTAGGTGTTTCCTGGTTATTCTGCTGGAATCCGATCTGTTTGGAATTTCCCAAAATTCCTCTCTGGCTCAAATTCTGTGGATGGTCTTGAAACACAAAATTTGTTGTGATCATCTTATATGAGTTTTAATAACACCTTGACTATATGAGGCTTACTCTAATGGTGTTCTTATGGGTTAGCATTTCCTTTCTTGTGGTTTTTATTACGATTTCCATGTTGAGTGCAGGTTGAATCTAGCATGGTAGTTGGGTCCTCAATATCTGATGCAAAGAAGATTAAGATGGACATTAAGACCAAGATCCCTGATAGTAAAATCACTTTTGTCTGGTTGGAGGTGACTGATAAAAATGTTGGCCTCTGGGATTATGAGGAATTTAAAGAAAGAATGACAACCAAGGATCTTCCCTTGGTGACTAAAAGAATGAACAAATCAGGTTTGTCCCATGTTGTTGGTTTCCCTTCCATGGTGCAGTGTTATGAGCTAGTTCTTGAGTGTGCCAGACACTATGATCAGGACACATAGAGAATAATTGGTCCTCAAGGGAGAGTGGTAGCAAATCTCAACCCTGTTTCTATTGCCCAAATATCTGATATGCTAGACAAGTCTCATGTGGTGGGATTCAGCATGAAGGAAGCTCAAGTGTTCTACGACGATCAGACTCTGAAGTCACAACAGTTTATCAATTCTTGGTTGGAGAAGCCAAGGTCTCACTATTCCAAATTTCCCAAGCAGCTATTCAGGATAAAGTTCAAGGAGTACGATGATGCCATCACTCTTCTCAGCAGGGTGGTTGGATCGAGGAATGCTGGCATGTTTGAGAATCAGATGTGCCATGTGATTGTGAGGATGGAACAAGAGAAGATTAACTACCATTGGGCAGGGGTCATAAGTGGAGTAATTCACGAACAATTGTCCAATGTGTTGCAAATGAGGACCTGCACAATGACTTCCTATTTGGTCTATGCATTTGCAAGATTCCACCCCTACGAAGGATTGAGTACAAGGGGCACTTTTGGATAAGATATTATCTATGAGGTTTTCCCTCAGTTGCACTTGGGAGGTTTAGACTATAGGATGCATTCACCATGCACATTACTAGATTGATCCAAGGTACAGAACATGTCAGAATTTTAGATCAAGCAAAGGAACTCCTCAAAAAATATGGGGCATGGTTTATTCAGTTCCCAAATTTCTCCTACATTCAGATTGGTGGCTTCCAGAGAGCTCCATATAGACTTCCAAGATACCCTACCGATCACATTCTACTGTTGGAGGTCACTAGGAAGATCTGTGACTTTGATGCCATTGTCAAGAAGGACAAGCATAAAACTGGATTTGGTGGAGACTTCCCCTTGAGGATTGGTACTGGAGAGGCTTGTCCTTCCATTGGTTCTTCCCAAGCTTCAGAAGAAGAAATGAGTACTCTTGGCTTGTCTTTCCACTCCAAGAGGTCCAGATTTGATATTACCAAAGAAGCCCAAAAGAGGGCCAGTAAAGAGTATTGCCATAAGGTGAATTTGGAGGACTACTTGGCCAACTACAGTGATGAATTTGAGGTCAGAAAGAAGAAATTATCCCAGCTTCCAATTGAGTCAGTTTGATTGTATAATATAAAGGTAGTTCTTGATCAATTGGAAGACGATGGAAACTTGATCTAGGATCATGCTTATGAGGCCATAAAAGATAGACCAATTGGTGATGTGGATTGGTTGGAGAATGAAAAGACAGAATTGAAACAACTAGTGGATCCAGTTATCAAATTGACTAGGATGTGGCTAAAGCATAAGCTATGAGAGCTAGAAAATAATAGTGTACAATGCACCTATGCACTAATGGGAGATTTGGACTTTCTCTGGGCTGACGGGTGGTGCCTAGTTAATGCTGTGAAACTCTTGGCCAACAAGATTTCCTAGGGGGAGTCTATATATTTGGCATTTCACCTCATTTGTAAAGGTTAGAATATAGAGATTGATATAGGACAAAGATAGTTAGAAGCAAGTAGAGCAAGTTAGCAAGTAGTTGTTCTTAAGCAAATATTGTAATAGAAATTTAGAATTGTTGCTTCAGTGGACAATTTGAATGCAAGAAATGACATTGTGATTTGGTGCCATACTTGTATTCTCTTGTTTTGCATGGTTCTTGTTATTTCATCTTTAAAATTGCTTTGAGAAGGTTAATATTTAGATTAGATTCAATTAAATAATGTTTGTGGTTTGATACCTAAATGTTGTAGCAACCCCTCAATCCATACTTTTCGCAACCAACTGATTGTTAGTTGCTTTGCAAAGTTAGCCTAGAATTTATATTCATCATGCTTAGTTCGATTGTGAGGATTTTTTCATTTCAATTGCAACGGGGTTAGTTGTTTGAATGAATGTTCATGATTTGAAAATCTTAACACCTCAGAAGATTGCACTATTTTCTGTAAGATTGCAAATTTATTTGGGTCAAGTAGAGATCGGTTTTGAGGGATTGGTCCATCTCGAGTGCTGGTCATTTTCATTATTATTCTTAGGTTTAGTATTAAGTTTAGAAATCTCTTTGAAACCCTTATCTTTTGCTATTTCTTTTATTGTTGAGTTAGATCTAGGATTGAAATATCATCATATTGTTAGATTTGATAGGTTGAGATCCAATGTTTGAATTGTAGTAAGGTCCCATTGTGATTACCAGCATTTTTACATTTTATCACTAAGTTTTTTATGCATTGTCAAAACCTGACATTAGAGATCTTGGGGTTATCTCTAGAGGCTTGCTAATAGAGATTTACCTTTCAAGTGAGATAGGATATTAGATTCTGCCTGAGTTGTTGCTGTGCAGAAAACATCATCAATAGGTTCTTTGTAGGTCAACATTGGGTTCAAACATTTAAGCTACCCCTTCATTTAAAACTTCATCCTTCACTTCACCAAACTTTGCAAAAAAATTGAATACACCAACACTTTTTGACTTAGACATCTATCAACCCCAAACCCTAACATAGCTACTTTTGTATTTGAAATGAATCCTTTTACATGCATTTGGTTAAGTTAGTTATCATCTTTGAACTGGTTTATCTTGAAGGTCATGAGTCTACCCTGAATATTTCCAAGTTCATAAACATCCTTTATCCAAACATCAAACATCAAACTCTTAAGCCAAAAGTGTTGTCCCAAAATTTTTGCAAAGATCACTTCCCACATCATCCACCTTTTTTCATCTCCCATTGGGTAAACCCACAATAGTGGGTTACAATTTTTCGGATGAAGAAAAATTAGAAATGCTCATCAAAAATTTTAAAATGATTTACCCCTTCTAATGAAGAGGGTTCGAATGAACCACCCCCCTTCTAATGAACCCCCCCTTCTAATGAACCCCATTTTGCACCATATAAGGGGGGTTCGAATGAACCCCCATTCTAATGAAGGGGGTTCGAATGAACCCCCCTTCTAATGAACCCCCTTTTTTCACCTTCCCCTCCACCATTTCAAAATTTATGCATTTTTTTGACTATCGAAGCTTGGGAAGGAGGTGCAAATGGAGTCAACTTGATAAACCAAGTTGGATAATTGTAGAGATTGAAACATGCTTTCCAACAACTATAAATTTAATATATTTTGTTTTTATATTATATTTTATTTTTTAGTTTTACTGAACATAGGTTTTTCACTGAACATCAAGTTTAGTGAAAAATCATTGTGGAAAAATATTAAATTTGAGAAAAAAAAAATTGAAAAATATATACCTAGGTATTGGTGTCCTCATTCTAACAAAAAAAAAATTGAATTTCAATACATACCAAAAAAGTTATGCGTGCCGAAGTGCACCTATGTCTAAACTATAAATGTTTTGACTTCAAAACTTAATTAAAAAAAAAAATTCAACAAAATGTTATGAAACAAAATGAAACCAATAGATACCAGTGTTAGCAACCTAAATTAAAAAGAATCAAAATTTTATCCTTTGTAGAAAAAAATTTATACGTGTCGAAGTACACATCACTTTTAAAAAATGTTGTTTACTATTAAAAACTAGTTATCAAAGGAGACGCAAAAAAAAAACAATTTAATTCCAATTTTTTTAAAAAATATATATTTAAAATCTAAAGAAAAAATCTCACAAATCACTAGTTTACATCATTTTCAAATTCCTAATAGTTTGCCTACTATAGGTGTCAGAAAGTGAAGTTTTTTTTGAAAATGTTGATTTCAGTGTCAACTTTGGCCAAAAAGTGTAACCCATTATTGTGGGATGACCCCATTATCATCATTGCTGCAAAAATACTTAGAGTGTCCCTTCTACCTAGATTTGAGTCAACTAGAGAGTTCAAACATTACAAATATCAACACAACTCTCCCATAGGTGACCCGAATTTTATGGTAAAGACAAGATCACAACACAAGAGAATCATAGAGAAAACCAATGTCGCATTCATAAATGATTCAAATCCTCAAGAATTTGATCCAAGAAGTCAGGTTACCCCATCAAAACAACCATCATCTCCATCACGGCCATATGAGATAGAAGACATTACGAATAACCCATTTGAACTTACTAGGGAGAAAATCATGGAACATCAAGCCTTAGAAAATGTAGATCTAATTTCCCCATCTTTTTTTGTGCAACCTTTGATGCAAGGCTTAACAACTCCATCACTAGGGCTAAATAAAACATCCACTCCTAGTCTTGCAACTAGTCTTGCCAAAGACTTTGGTCTAACTCTTCTATTTGAAAGCAACACGCTTGTGGGTACCCTAAACACCAATCAACCCCAAACCACTACTTGGACACCTACCTTTGGTGCTCCTCCTATTCCTAAACATCCCTTACATCAGAATAAACCACTTGCACTTCATGAATCCACAACAACATCAACATATTGAGGTCATCCATCTTTATCCATCCCTACTGATACCACAAATGTTCCCAACATCATGCAAGGAAGTATAGGACAAGTGTCTCAAATTGACCAACAAGGGAATACCAATTCCATTACAGAAAATCAACCCTTAACGCAAATAGGGATATATATATCCAATCCCCCAAGTGGTTCATACACAACATTGGTTTCACAAAACATATCCATCCCATCCATCATCGACTCAAATCAAAAAAATCCCTTGGTCACCAACCCTATCAACCAAGGAAATACCTTGTCCACATCTCTAACGCAAGGAAATTGCAAAGATATTGGACAAGGGAACCTTTTCAATCAATGAACTCAAGTTCCTAGTGTGTCATTATTACCACAAAATGTAATGGCATGATCCTCATCTTTCACCATGGTCCCCTTCACCATGCAAAACCAATTGGGACCTTAAACATACATTCCTCCATCTCAATCCACTATCTGACAAGGAATGTTAAACCAAGGGAACCCCCAACCTCTCATCACCAATCCACTACCTACTCAAAACACAAACACCCACAATCCATCACAGATGTCCCAACAACCAATTGATCCTATATTACAAGCACATGCCTTAGCTTTAAAACAAGCACAATAGGATTATCAACAAGCTTTCCAATAGCAGTAAAAGTAGCAAGCAACCCTAGCAGCACAACAATAGCAACAACGATAGCAAGTAGCCCTATCAGCACAACAACAACAACAACAACAACAACAAAAATAACAAAAAAAAGTAGCCTTAGTAGCACAACAACAGAAAAAAGAACAAGAAGCCTTAGCACCACAACAAACAACCTTAGCAGAACAAAAACATCAAGCCCATCAAGAAGCCTTAGCAGCACAACAACAATAGAAATCCCAATAGCAAGCCCAACAACAAGCCCTAGTGGCACAACAACAACAAGAAACCCTTATGGCTCAACAACAACAACATGACTTACTAGCTCAACAGTATGCCCATCATCAACAACAACAAAAAAGTTCCTATTATAATCCTCAATAGAACATCATCAACCCAAACATGTTAGAAACATATACATCAACACCTCAATCACCATCACAAAATCTTACACCACCATACACCCTATACAATGCCTTATCATATTAGAATCCCACATATAACCCATCGGCTATCCAACAATACACAACGTATGTTCCTCAAACAAACCCACAATACTATCTAGCATCACAACTTAAGTCATTATCACAAGAAATGCAAGATATTTGGATGGGAAGGATAAAGAAGCCCCATACATAGAACCTATGTCCATATCCATTTGATTGAAACATCATAATGGTACCATTCTTGACTTTGAAATCCCCAAATTCGACAAATACAAAGGGAGGGGAAGTCCTGTGGACAATGACAAAGAGTTTAACATCATGTGTATGGAGGTATCCTACAGGTTTTCTTATTTAATGTGCCTATTCCCCCCGAGTTTAACAGGTTTTTCCATGGAGTGGTTTTCTCAACTGTCACCGGGTATCAAAAAATTTCATCAAATCAATGATAAATTCATAGATCACTTCTCCTTTAACCTTGACATGGATGTAAGCCTAGAAGAGTTGTATACTCTCAAGAAAAACAAAGGAGAATCTTTTTCCAATTTCTTGCAACAGTGGGGACAAAGAGCTAGTAAGAGTAAGTGGCCCATTCTTGATGAACAACAAGTGTGGATCATCATATCAAATCTAGATCCATATCTATCATTCCACTTGAAAATGTAGTGCCTTAAGTCTTATGGCAAGCTTTTCCCTAAAGCCCTTAACATTGAAAGAGCTCTACTCTCACATGGAAATACTCAAGCTTACAAAGACAATCAACTATCAACTAGTTCAGATGACAAGCCTCATGTCTAGGCTAAAAACAAGTATGTAACAAATGATGGCATGGTAGATGCTAAGGTGTTCCTAAGTGCTCCTAGGTTGAATAACAATCAAATAGCCAACATTCAACCAGCTATGCAACAAACAACACCACATCAGAATAATTAGATCAATAACATCGAAACAAAACAAAGATGAACCCCTAGAAGAACAACTATCTGAAACACAAGTACACATATTTGTCAGAACCTATTGGGACCATCATGAATAAATTGGTAGAGTCAAACTTGATAACACTTCCCAACTTCAAAAACTACCAAGAACCCCAGGATAAATCATCCCAATACAACAAGAACGATATTTGTGACTTTCATAAAATTAGAGGACACAAAATGACGAACTGTATGAGGCTCAAAAATATTATCCAAGATCTTATAGAGAGAGAAACCATATCTATTGAAGTACCAAATGGTAACTAGGATCTTAAGATATTAAAAAACCCTATTCTAGATTATAGCAAAGGAAACAACACTGGAAAAGCTAAAGATTACACAAATGTGCAACATACCTATTCCAATGTAGTCACTAACTGTGATAGTTTCATCACCATTGTCACAATCAAAGGACCAAGTGTAGAGTGTAGAGGCACCACAAGACATGGAAAAGTCACCATCCAAGGAGTCCCATCTCAATCTAGGGTGCAACCTACTTTACCAACATAAAATCCCAGCAAGTACAATCTCTTAGATAAACATAAGAAGATCCCTGCACATATATCAATCTTGGATCTATAGAGGCTATCCCCCACACATAGAAAAATCTTAGAGGATGCTTTATCTTCATCATTTGTCCCTAAGGATATTGATACAAAACAATTTCAAGCTATGGTAGGGCATATCACTAATCATCTCCTCACCTTCTCCAAAAAAGACCTACCATCACAACCATCTCATAACCGTGCTTTACACCTTGAGGTCATTATCCATAAGAACAAGGTTAAAAGAGTCTTAGTCTATGGAGGTGTTGGTCTAAAAATTTGTACCCTTTAGTTGATCAAGAACCTGGGCTATTTAGAAGACACTATTGAGAAAGAAAAGAGTACTACCATCAAAGCATATGATGACCAAGAGTGAGTATCACAAGGTATCATTTTACTACCCATCCAAGTGGGACCCATCATTGCTGAGACTACATGCCAAGTGTTAGACCCTAATCTCCCCTACAACATCCTACTTGGACGACAATGGATCCATGCCCTAAAAGTTGTAGCCTCGACCTCACATCAATGCATAAAGTTTCCTTTTGAGGGCATAGAAGTTACTATCGATGGAGATCCTGAGCCTTTTTACTACTACCAAAACCTATCAAAGAGAAATCACCATCATCTTTCATGACATCATCCACAAAACAGCTGAATATTACGTGGATGATATTTTGGAAAAGTCAGAGAAAAGAAGTGAGCACATACAAGTCTTGGGACCCATCTTTGATAGACTTCAAGAGTACAAGATACGATTGAATCCAAAAAAGTGTGTCTTTGGGGTTACATCAAGGAAAATTCTTGGTTATATTGTCTCAAAAAAGAGGGATAGAAATTGATCCAGAAAAAGTAAAATCCATCCTATACATGGCACCACCAAACATTGAAACAACTAAGAGGGTTACAAGGAATATTGTAGTCCATCAGAAGGTTCATAGCATAGTTATCAAATAAAATCCACCCTTTTTCACATCTTCTCCATAAAATAATAACTTACAAGTGGGATGAGAAGTATGATAAAGCTTTCTAGCATATCAAAGACTACCTATTGACACCTCCAGTGCTCATGCCACTGATACCAAACAAACCACTGATCTTGTATATCTTAGCAACATCAGTAGCACTGGGTGCCCTTCTAGCACAACATGATGAAAAAAAAAAGGAAAGGGCTATCTATTACATTAGCAGGACCTTGGTGGGCTATGAAATGAACTATTCATCTATTGAGAAAGCATGCGTAGAAGTATATTTTGCTTCACAAAAGTTCAAACATTACATGTTATCACATCAAATCAAACTTATTGTGAGGATTAATCCCTTAAAATATCTTTTGTCCAAAGAAACTCTCACAGGGTGAATGGCCAAATGGGTGATGATCTTGACTAAATTTGAGATAGAGTATGTGGAGCATAAGGAAATCAAAGGACAAGTGATCACGAACCAACTAGTAGAGGCACCTATCTATGCAGAAAACCCATTGATATCTAAATCCCTAATGAATCAATATTCCTTGTCAATCTAACTAATCAATGTAAAATGTATTTTGATGGATCATTCAGCCAACATGGATCAGGGGCGGGTATTCTTTTTATCACCCCTCAAGGTGATTGCATTCTAAAGTCATATAGGTTGTCATTTCCATATACTAACAACATTGTTGAGTATGAAGCTCTGATAACAGGTCTAAGGATATCAGTTCAATGACAGATACAAGAGTTGAAAGTCTATGGAGACTCACAACTAGTTATCAACCAAGTCAATGATGACTACCAAACTAAGGATGATAAGCTTACTCCTTATAAGAAGATGGTAGAGAATATCAAGGACCTTTTCATTGATATAAATTTTGAGAAAATTTCTCGCAAGAACAATCAAGTAGTAGACACCATGGCAACAATTGGATCATTGTTAGACATGCCGCACAACTTCCTCCAATGTGAATTCTTGGTAGAACAACTTCTCGTACCAACTTTTGAAATCCCTAAATTTGAGTTTGTGTGTGTCATCGTTTGTCCTGGATCCTCATGGTATCATTAAATATTCATCTACCTAAGTAGAGAAACCCTCCCATCTGATATCACCTCCAACCTTAAAAAGACCTTTGTAAAGAAGGCATCCCAATTCGAGATCCTAGGTGATACCCTTTATCATCAAAGCATCAACGAGATATTACTAAAATGTCTTAACCAAGAAGAAGCCTTGACCACATTAATAGAAGTACACAATGGCATATGTGGTTCCCATTCTAGTGGTATGAATTTAGCTAAGAAATTGTTGAGGATGAGGTACTACTGGCCAACCATAGGAAAGAGAAGCACATTAGTATGTGCAGAAGTGTGTCTAGTGTCAACAACATGGAGATCTAATTCATGCTCCATCTCAAGAATTACAACCAATGGTCATGCCATGGCCTTTCTTGCAGTGGGGGCTTGACCTCATAATAAAGATCACTCCAACCTCATCCAATGGCCACAAGTTCATCATAATAGCCATTGAATACTTTACCAAGTGGGTTGAAGCCATTCTAATGACCTACATAATGGGGAAGAAAATTGCAAAGTTTATCCTGAATTACCTTATCTTCTGTTATAGTTTTTTGCAAACCCTTATCTTAGACAATGGAACACCCTTCAAGAATCAAGATGTGAAAGATCTATCTCAAAGATTCAACATCCAAAACTAATTCTCTACCCTGTATTACCCCTAAGGAAATGGTCAATCTAAGGCTACAAATAAAACTATTCTAAAGATCCTAAAGAAAATGGTCAATGAAGGTTGTCGTGGCTGGCATCTGCAGTTAAATCCCACCCTTTGGGCCTAGCGAACCAATATCCACATGCCTATAGGTGTAACCCCTTTCTCCTTGGTCTACAGATCACAATCCATATTGCCTATTAAGGTTGAGCTTCCATCAAGGCAAGTTTCACTACATAACCTAATCACTGATGAAGAATATAGAGTATCTCAGCTAAAGGACCTAGAATTCTTGGATGAACATCATCTTGATGCTCTTAATCACTTGAAATTATATCAAAACTAACTGAAAAAAAGCTATAACATGAAGATAAAATGTCAATCTTTCTAGGTAGGGGATCTTTTCCTAAAGAAAAATCAAAAGAATCTTCCATATCAGGATAGTCAATGAAAGTTTGAGACTAAATAGTTGGGTCCCTTTGTCATCATAGCAAGCTATGGATCAAGAGAAAATCAATTGTCAACACTTGAAGGTGAGCCCTTGTAGGAACAAACCAAATAGTTTGCATCCTAAAAAGTTCTATGCCTAGTCTTGAAGGTTTTAAATTTGAAAAATACAAAAAAGGAGAAAAAGGATTGAAAACAGTAAAGAAAAAAAATTGTCCTCTAGTGAAAACCACTTTGGTGGCACTTTGGGAAAGTACCTTGGGGAAAACCTGGAAAATAGGTGCCTCACATAAATAAAGCACCTCCATCTATTCTTTGGCTCCTTATCCTATCATTCCTGGAATCATATCCATCCATTGCATCATTCATCATATTTATTCCATCACCCATTCACATCTACATCATAACTTGATATTGTGAAGTGTCGTATTCCCTTTAGTACTACTTGGCATATTCCAAAGGTCAGTTTCTCCTACCTATATCGAGGTAGTCTATCATGTAACAATGGGGGTAATTCATTACGGATCATATCAAGTTCTTTTATATCTTAAGGTTATTGGAAATCTCAGCTAAAATCCCAAAAGAAAACATAAAACTTCATCAAAATCTAAAAACATCCAAATCTTGTATAGCTAAAAATTCAAAACATTCAAAATCCTGTATAGCTAAAATCCCAAAAACATTTAGAAAATTGTAAAGTCAAACTCCAAAACACATCAAAATCCTTAAAAAGGTCAAAACATCAAAAATCCAAAAATAGTACCTTGTCAAACTACGAGTCTTTGAGCTTGAATGTAGGAAAGGCCATCATTGATGTTCCCTCGAGACACCCTAAGTTAGTCTTTAGGAGTCTATCATAATAAACTAGCATTCCATCAATTGTGCATCTTCATCTTCAATAGGTCGAGTCAGTATAACTACGTGGTCTCTACATGTTTGACGTAGGCAAGTCTAATCTTTGATCAACCCCTGAGGCCCCTAGGATAGGTCTTTTAGGTTAGGTTCTTGATCAAAAACTTGAAAAACCCCAAAACATTCAGAAAAATTAGAGAATCCTTAAACATTCAAAAAGCTCAAAAGACCTAAACAACATCAAATATCTTGGAGGAAACCCTAAATAGCCTCAAATAATCGAAAACCAAAACATCCACATAAACTTTCAGAAAGATCAAAAATAACCTCAAAAGCATTTTCAAAACACCAAAGACATTAAAATATTTCAAAAAATCCAAAACCATCCATCCCATTTCACTTTCACTTGCAATAAACCTTCACCCATAATAAATTGATCATCATCTTCAACCTTTGGAAAAACAAATCGAAAGCAAGTATAGCAAGGCATAAAGTTAAAACCTAAGTGTCAAAATCTAAAGTCTAAATCATAGGTAAATGTGTCAGTGAATTTTGTATCAATGGCTTATCATACACCTCATCCTAATCAAAACACCTAATCAACATGTCCTAGGATGCATTTTTCCTGCGATGGACATCAGCATCAGAAACCACCTTAGGTGAGTTAAACTGGCAAGAGATATAGATAACACTGATTGTTTGTCTTTGATCTTTTCTTATGATTTGTCTTATTGACCCATTCTGAAGACCTCTCGATAATTTCTATCAAAATGATTTTGAGAGAAAATAATGAGGCATCTTGATCATTATCTTTCATTTGTTGTGCATGTGGATACTCTTGTAAAATAATCTTGGTGCATGCTTACTTAGTTGTGTGTAGTAAAGTTGTTTGGAGTAGATTGTTGACTATTGTGTATTCTTTGGTCCAATATATTCTAAATTGATAAACTACATTCTTACAAGGTTTTTGTATGTCAAGGTGTGAACAAGAACTATCCTATCTGTTTGCAGAGTCAAAGTTCATTACACTAGATACAATGCCATCCTATTTTTTAATACCTTGATGCATCGTGTCTATGTGTTATATCAAAAATAAGAAATGATAGAAAATTCCAATCCCAAGATATGAGAAAATCATCTATCTCATCACTATATCTAATAAAGTCTCAATGGATCTTAGACTTGTTAGACTTTTTGAATCATTCTCAAAATCAATGGTCATATCCATTCTTCTTATTCTTCTATCTTTACTAACATTTCTCTCCAAGTATCAAATTTGTGTTATATATAAAAATATACATGAGACTACCCATGGTTGATGACTGTCTATACATCATCAAATCTTTCTACATTAGACATCCGAGCTTTCTACTCCTCTTTACACCTGCACCTATATTTAACCTTTGTCGAGAAATCAACCAAAAATTCAAAAAATTTACTCAATTTCTCGAAGGGGTAGGGAACTAGCTTATTCCTTCTATTGGGGCAACAGTGGGGCATCCAAAAAAATTTAATTTAATTTTTTTTTTACTTGAGCAGTAGTTTTAATCCGAAAAGCATCAGTCTTTGAACTAATGTAGCAGGTACCTTGCTTCAAAGAGGGGAAAATGTAGGCATTTAAAAATATCTTGAATGATATCATCCACTTGAATCAAGTATACTAACACTGCTTCATCCTCAAACCCATCCTCTTTTCACTTAATTGATTAAATTAGCCTAGCTATTTAATTAATTATGCCATTTGTATATATTAACGTAATTAATTTAATCAAGTTAATTCACCCCCTTTCATGCTAACACTTCGTCCAATTAAATTGAATAAATCAACTTATTTAATTTAAATCCTTAAGTCTTCTTATTTAATTAAATAACCCTAAGTTATTTTATTAAATATCATTCCACTTTTCCCCTTTTCATTAAATCACTTTATTTAATGAAAATCATGAAATTCCCCTATTTGCATAATTAAACATTATTTAATTATCAATTACTAATTAATCTAATTCCCCCACTTGCAAGGGAATATTCCTCCTTTGCACATTCCTCCAAAAAAGGAATATTCCCATGGAATATTCCTTCCCCTTTTGCACATTAATTATTTCCATTAATTAGCTTAGCTTCCATTAATGGCTTCCATGGTAACATGGATGCATTCATGTAGCTTATTTGGTAATTAGGGTTTCAATATTTTTAGCTTAAAATCCATTTAGATTAGCTTTGAACTCACACATCTTGATCATCTTAGCATAAATCATGTTAAAATAGCTTGCATCATGTTAGTTTAGCATTTAAAATCATGTTTCATCACACATTTCACAATGGTTCCATAAAACGTTTTCCTTAATAAAACTGATTGATAAAAGTCATTATCCAAGGGATTAGAAAAGGTTCATCATTCCACATTAACTCGACACCACTCGCTCAATAGGATAAGTTTCAATGGATTAGAATAGGTTTCTTTAAAGCTTTTGTAGTTTAGTATGTTAAGTATTAATAGATGCTTAGTTTATTTTTCATTTGATTGATCTCTATTGGGATTGACATTTAGTGGCATGAATATGCTTCGTATCCTCATGGATTAAGTGTAGTCAGTCCATACTAATCTGTTGGTCACACTAAGTATATCTAAAAATAGTCTTATATGGAAATGATCTCTCAAGGAAGCATTGAGATGACAAATAACAAAGATGGAAACAATGATATCACCATGTTTGTAGCTTAGATCACCACGAAATGGCCAATGCAAGATATAATGATTCCCATAATACGTCTAAGAATAAGATGGTCAAGATTAACAATACTCAAAATAAGCCTGACACACATCCTAGAACCTATCTTAACATCCACAACCAATGAACCTATGGTAATAAAGAAAAAAAATGGCACAAGCAAGGAGAATGCTAGCAAAAGTTGTGGAGTCTAGCTTTACACTTTCCAATTTCATTTGCTTGAAATTTTCTAAAGATTTAAAAAAAAAAAAGATCAATTTTCTGCATATCCTACAATCATTGCATTCCATGGGATAACCTCTCTTCGAAGCATTCTGTCAAACAGTTAAAATTCCTTTTCTATGCTTCCACATATTGCATACATGTCTACCAAAGCATTTCCATCTATAATAGCCAAAAACAATCCTCCTTTCATGATGCTTTGATGGATGTACATACCATATTTCAAAGCTCCCATTTTGTATAGGTAGGGAAGGTACTGGCAAAGGTTGTGGAATTTAGCTTTACACTTGCCAATTGCATTTTCTTGAAAGTTTCTAAACCATTTTCAACAAGTTCATCTTGTGCATATCTGGAAATCATTGCAATCCATGAGATGACATTTTTTTCAAGTATTTTTTCAAACATAAAGAATATATGAAAATTCCATTATTGAAATGAATTTCTAGGAAAAACTATGTATATCTTGTTTTCATCAATGCACTACAACAAATCCATATGATTAGCTCCCTTTTTTGCTTCCACCCACTATTTTAATGTATTTTTCTCCAATTTTTTGAAAAATTTGGCTTTATTTATTGAGATGGCACTATTTTTGGCATTTTTTGTGCCAACCAGAACAAGTAGGTGCTAAATTAGGCACAAATTAGCACCTACATTAGCATCAAAATCAACACCAAGATTAATGCCTACATTAACACCTAGAGCAGTGCCTAGATTAACGCCTAAATTAACGCACAGGTTAGCACCTACATTAGCACCCAATGTAATGCCCAATTTACCACCTACTTTAGAACCTATTTTAGTGCCTTATTGTTCTAATCTAGCAGGGATTAATGGTATTAGAACAAAAAATCCTTCCCCAATATTCACTAGCCTTCAATTGCTTTCCTAAATTTCACTTACATCAAAAGATCTATTTCCTTTGATTTTTCATTATATTGGGTAGAGGGTAGAGGGTAGAGGGTTTAAGTACAGTTTAGGGTTTAGGGTATTGGGTTGAGGGTTGAGGGTTGAGGGTATATGGTTCAAGGATTAGGGTTGAGGGTCCAATGTATAGGGTAGAGGGTATAGGGGTTGAGGGATTAGGGTTTAAGGGTTGAGGGTTGAGGGTTGAGGGTTTAAGGGTTAAGGGATTAAGGGTTGAGAGTTGAGGGATTAGGGTAGAGAGTTTACTTGGGTTTAAGGGTTGAGGCATTAGGGTCAAGGGTAGAGAGTATGGGGTAGAGGGTAGAGGGTAGAGGGTTTAAGTACAGTTTAGGGTTTAGGGTATTGGGTTGAGGGTATAGGGTCGAGGGTTTAGGGTATATATAGCTAGGTTTGAGGATATATGGTTGAAGGATTAGGGTTTAGGTTCCATTAATGTAGAGGGTAGAGGGTATAGAGTTTGAGGGTTTAAGGTTTACGAGTTGAGGGTTGAGGCCGAATTAAGGGTTGAGGGTTGAGAATTGAGGGTTGAGGGTTTAATGTATAAGGTAAAGGGTAGAGGGTAGAGGATTGAGGGTATATGGCTCAAGGATTAGGGTTGAGGGTCCAATGTATAAGGTAGAGGGTATAGGGGTTGAGGGATTAGGGTTTAAGGGTTGAGGGTATATGGTTGAGGGATTAAGGGTTGAGGGTTGAGGGATTAGGGTAGAGAGTTTACTTTGGTTTAAGGGTTTAAGGGTTAAGGGATTAGGGTTGAGGGATTAGGTCAAGGGTAGAGGGTATTGGGTTGAGGGTGGTGGGTAGAGGGTTTAAGTATGGTTTAGGGTTTAGGGTATTGGTTTGAGGGTATAGGGTTGAGTATTTAGGGTATATAAGCAGGGTTTGAGGATATATGGTTGAAGGATTAGGGTTGAGGTTCCACTAATGTAGAGGGTAGAGGGTAGAGGGTTTAAGGGTTGAGGCAGGCTGAGGGTTTAAGGTTGAGGGTAGAGGGTTGAGGGTATATGGTTGAGGGATTATGGATGTTAGAACAAAAAATTCTTCCCCAATATTCACTGGTCTTCAATTTCTTTCCTACATTTTACTTGCATTAAAAGATCCCTCAACCCTCAACCCTCAACCCTCAACCCTAATCCCTCAACCCTCAACCCTCAACCTTAAACCCTAAAACCTCAACCCCTATACCCTCTACCCTATACATTGGACCCTCAACCATAATCCTTCAACCATATACCCTCAAACCTATACTCTAAATGCTCTACCCTCAACCCTTAACCATCAACCCTAAACCCTTAAACCCTAAACCCTTAAACCTTCTACCCTCTACCCTCACCCCTAATCCCTCATTCGTCCTCATCTGATTCCACAAGAGATTCATCTTCTGAACCTTCCTCATTTGATTTTGATTCCTTTTCTACATCAGAGGGTTCACATCCTTGATCTAACTCTTCTAAATTATCAGAATCAAAATCACTAGCTTCCATATTCAAAAATTCCCAACCACCATCTTCAATAAATTTATCTAGATCATCAGTAATAGTCTTCAAAATTGGTTGCTAGTTCAAGTTCATTTTTCTTTCATATTACTTTATATCCATGGAGTTCAGCCATTCCTTGATGTCATCAAGCAAAGATTGAGGAATGGCGTCAATGTGGAGTACATCTCGCTTGAAGTCTTTGAAAAAAATAGCCATATCAAATTCCTTTTTCCCAAGTCCTACTCTCTCAAGGTTAACAATCTCAATCTCACTAATAGTGATTACTAAGAAAGGTAATTCCACCAACTCTACCAAACAATTTACTATAAGAACAATAAAAGCAGAGGCTTTGACAGGAATTCCATGAAAACAAAGCTCTCTAAATGGTATATCAAACTCTAGTTCAAAATATTTTAGATGAGGTTGCTCCCATAGCTCTCTTACTCACCTGAAAAATCCTTGAGACTCTGCATTGATTTTATTTTTCCTGTCCCTCTCTTGTTGTTCTTCCTCAATTTCATCAGGATCATACATTGAACTTCTTTCCCCTCCTAAAGTTTGGACCACATCCATTATCTCCACATAAAACTAGACATCCTTGGTCTTTTTTGGTTCCCATGCCATGATATTGTTATGCAAATGAAAATGAAGCAAAGTAATTATCTCCTTCTCCATTGGCTGGAAGAATGCATGCTTAATTTTTTGATACATGATGTCAACTCTCTCTCTTTCTCTCATGGTTGAATACAAAAATTCATTATGGTGGGCCTCCATAGTTCCAATCATCTTTCTTCCTCTTCCACCAAATGTCGGCCTGATCCACAAATCTGCCAGCCTAATTAATTAGCTTTTCTTTTGAAAGCTAAAGTTTCTCCTGGGTCACCAGTGTAGCTCTCTCTACCTTTTCAGACTCTTTCATTGCTATAGGAAATTAGCACCTAATTGATTAACAATCTCAATCTCATTATAATGATTACTAAGAAAGGTAATTCCACCAACTCTACCAAATAGTTTACCATAGGAACAATAAAAGTAGAGACTTTGAAAGGAACTCCATGAAAACCAAGCTCTCTAAATGGTATATCAAACTCTAGTTCAAAATATTTTAGATGAGGCCACTCCCATAGCTCTCTTACTTGCTTGACAAATCCTTGAAACTCTACATTGATTTTATTTTTCATGTCCCTCTCTTGCTATTCTTCCTCAATTTCATCAGGATCATACATTTACCTTCTTTCCCCTCCTAAAGTTTGGACCACATTCATTACCTCCACATAAAACTAGACATCATTGGTCTCCTTCATTCCCATGCCATGATAGGGTTATGCAAATCAAAATGAAGCAAAGTAATCATCTCCTTCTCCACTAGTTGGAAGAATACATGCTTAATGTTTTGATACATGATATCAACTCTCTCTTCTACTTTCATGGTTGAATACCAAAATCCATTATGGTGGGCCTCCAAAGCTCTAGTCATCTTTCTTCCTCTTTGTGGATAATGATTTTGGATTGCCCACACTTCTGTTGCTCCTTCTAGGGTTTATCACCTAAAACAAGAGAGGAATGGGGTCCAAAATGTAAATGTCTACACTCAAAGTTAATGTAAATGAGATGTATTATTCCTAATTATGATGTACTAATGCATTGATCTGAAAATGAAATGATTTAATGATGCAAAACCTAAGAAATGTGAAGTACTAGAAAACACAGTGTGATATGCAAAATGCCTAAAAATGCAAGTAAATGATGAAATAATAAAATAGAAATAGAGAAGTGCACCTGGAATTTGAAACTTGATGCTGGGAGATTTTGGAATCCTAAAAATTTAACTGAAAATGTTGATTGGGACACTTATGCTAGGCCGGGCAACTTAATCCCAGTTTTGAAAAAACTTGTTGGAACAAGAATTTTCCAAATGGGTATCCAAAAATGCAAAAAACACTTTCAGGCCCGGAAGCGGGACTAATCCACTAGTAGTGGTGACTTGATTATGCAGAAAACAGAATAAAAAGTGTCTCCAAGCTTGAATTAGGGTTATTTTGACTTGATTGACTTTGAAGACTTCTTGACAACTTTTCAACACCTATTTCTTTGACAAATCTACCTACAAATTCTGCAAACACACATGCAAAGAGGGAAAAATGGTTAAGGGTTAGAGTATAGGGATTTTCCTTGGTCAAATCTGACTTTGGTAATCAAACCTTATAAAATGAAATGAAATGGAAAGAGAATGATAACTCAACAACATGTAATGTCATAAACTTACCAAGCCCTTGATGTGTAGATCTGAAGATATGCAATGGAGTGCTCTAATGGATGGCTTGATTATGCTTGATTGCTTGAATTCTTGAGAATTGTTAAGTGAATGAATGCTTGATGAACTAGGAGATTGAATGAATGAATGGAGGTTAAAATGAGAGGAAAAACCATTATTTATACTTGGTTTTAGTAAATTTCCTAAAAATAACACATCACATGCCCACCTCAAGGGTTAAAGGACAAAATCCAGTTAGAAAATTGAAATAATTTTGAGTTTTGCGCCAAAAATGACTAAGTTGCCCCTATTGGCGACTTAGTTCCCCCTATTGGCAACTTAGTCCCACTTAAGCAAATGAAGTGGGTGTCAAGAATTAAAGCACATTAAATGTTTTCGAATGGGAATATCCTCAAAAACACACTTAAAAACAATTGGAAAGTGCATTAAAGTGTCATTTGAACATGAGAAAGAGTTGAATTAGTGTTGACAAGTCTACGAAAGCATGAAAGTGGGTTACAACACTTTACAACACCTTGAAGTAAGACTTGGTAAGTAATAAAAAGGGGATATTTAGGTGAATTATGATGAAAGGGTCCTAGAAAAGTGTGAAAGTGGGTTACAACACTTCACAACACCTTTACAAGACATCCTAGAAGTCTTAATGATTCACAAGGGTCCAAAACCTAATGTGAATGTGTTGGCGCCATTGCAACATTAAATCTAGGAAAACTCAAGCCAAAGTCCACTAGAAATACTCAAGTGAGCATAAAAATGTCAATTATACATTTTTTGGTGACACATTAAGCCCCCACTTTAGTGAGAGGATGAACCTACTTCAAACTGTCACTAAAGTAGCCCAACACGCACATCAAGAGGGATCCTAATGCACACACAATGGTAAGAGGAGACAACAATAATCAAGAGGGATGATCAAACCCCCAAGATCACGTTCCCATGGAAAACCAAACATAAGCGCAAAGGAACACACATGATGATGAAAAGGGATGAAAGAAAGCTTTGATCATATTTGCAGCTCGTTGTGGATAGAATCTAGGCTATTTGTTTGGAAAAATAAATGTGTAATCACTCTGGGGTGATGAAACTTATGGCTTTCCATTGAGTGAGAAGGCCCAAGTATACTCTTTCTGGGGCCACAAAAATTCTGGTTGTCTATGGGGTGAGAAATCCACAACATACTCACTCTAGGGCCATGAAGCTTTTGGTTGTCCGTAGGGTGAAAAATCCCAAAAGGTGGCTATGGGGAATGTCGTGTTGTGGAATGGGCTTCCCACTCAACCATATTAAATTTATACCTCCTGATAACTTTAATAAGATGCCACAAAGACAATGTTAGTTCGTGCTTCATGAGACAAGCAAAGCTTTGTATGCTTAGAATTCATGAACAAATGAAATAGTACCATAGGAATGCAAGTTGTGTTATGCAAGGTGCCCATGTAAATGCAAAATGTAAAATGAAAAGGAGTGTTCAAAGGAGTCTTGTTTAGTTCATGTGAGGTCTATTAGGAAACATTATGTCTAATGTCTCCAAGAGAGGACCAATAAAAGAATAGAATATTTGTAACTTAGGGGTGTTGGAAAAACAAGGACAAACAACTAAGAGGGGGGGTGAATCAATTGTTATAGAATACTTAAAATTTTTAAACTTAACTTTATCTCAGATCTGATGAAAGAACAATAAATCATAAACAATCAACACATCAGAAGCACAAAGAACACCAAGATATTTTTGCGTGGAAACCCTATTAGGGGATAAACCACAGTGGATGTTAGTCCATAATATTATAACCTATTAAAAGTATAATGAAAAATAATGGGAATGCATATGCATTCAGGAACACTGCCTAGAACTCATTGCTCAAATAGAAGAGGGATCACTTCCAAAGAATACAAAGCAATGGGGATTAGATCTGTAGGGTATGAATTGAGAAAATAGCTTTTGCAAAATCTTGATTACAGTTCCAATTAAGAACAAAAATAATTCTTCACACTTCACTCAAACTTCTTCACACTTTGTTCTATAATCAAATGAATAGATCACTATTCACACACTTGCACTTTCTCTAGCTCTTCCTCACTCCACACACACACTAACTTCGCACAACCACTCTTATATATCTGCAACCTAGATTTACATCAACAACTTCGCCGGCCAAAATATAAAACATATTTACAGTGTCAGCCCCAAATTTACAAATAAATTTTTAATGCGAATCAAAAACCATCAGCTAATATTATGATGTGACCCAAAACGACATCCTTGAGCACACCAAACATTCAAATTTAAATCTCCAAGGATCTACAACCCATTACAACCATCATGTCAGCCAAGAACATGAAAACCCAAACACACATGAGAAAAATATTCGACCACAAGCACACCAATCAACACAGACATACAACAAGGATAGAGAATGATATAGAAGCATCCACAAGCAACAAGAACTAATAGAGAGGCATCTGCAACAACTAAGATTACTAGAATTACATAAACTTCAATCAGGAGTACTAACAGAAACCACAAAATACAATTGTCCATAACATGATCAAATCTTCACGCAGACCTCTAAAAATTTTGATGGATAGACTAGACACTCTAAAAAATAAATCCTTTAGTCCAAAACAACTGATCTTCAATGTACTAAGCAAGACACCTTCATGACCTTCACTGTTCCACTAGCAACCTGCAACTCTTTCTTTAACAATTTTCTCAATATCCTCAACATATATAGCCTTCAATACAACAGTGCTAATAGTGTTGACATCAATGACAACCGCATGTTATCAATACAACCATAGTATCCAACAATCTCCTCCTTTGGAATTGATGGCAACACATGATGTGAAAAATACCATCAAAACAACTACACTTACTCCCCCTTAGATTGTGACTCTTTTCCTCAATTTTTCTTCTCCCCAAAAAGATTTTTCACATTTTCTCTTCTCCCCCTTTGACATCAATGGAAAAGATAAGAATTATCTTCCCACATACAAGCTCTAAACCACATATCTACACATCTGACTACTCCCCCTGAGTAGCATCCATGAAAACATCAATCTAGATTAGAATATAGCTTTGAAGCATACAGATTGATGCAAGAAAATGCATCTTTAGTTCATATCAGGAGGGGTAATCACCCCTAACATCCCTCTGAGATACTCAAAAGTATCCTTTGGCAATGGATTGGTGAAGATGTATGCAACCTATTCTTTGGTAGGCACATACTCCAATTTGACTTCTTTCTCACTCACTTTCTCCCTCAAGAAGTCAAACTTGATTGATATATGCTTGGTCTTAGAGTGCAACACTAGATTCTTCAATATGTTAATTGCATTTGAGTTGTCACAGTGTATGGCCAAATGCTCATCATATACTACTCTTATATCTTTCAACATCTGTTTCATCCACATCACTTGAGTGCAGTTATTTGCAGCAGCAATATACTCTACCTCAACAGTAGATAGAGAAATGGAATTCTACTTTTTACTCATCCAAGACACCAGCTTCTTTCCTAGAAAGAAAGCACCACCACTAGTACTTTTCCTATCATCTTCATATCCTTCCCAATCCACATCAGTATATGCACTCAAATTAATATCATCATCCTTAGGGTGCCAAAGCCCAAAATTAGCTATTCCTTTCAGATACCTAAAAATTATCTTTACAGTAGTCACATGATATTCTTTTCGATCAACCTGAAATATAGCAACCATACATACAACATTCATAATGTCTGATCTGGTCTTAGTTAAATAGAGCAATCCACCAATCATTGACTTGAATCTTGTTTGATTTTCCTTAGGAGAATCATCATTATGTGTTAACTTGCATCTGGTTACCATGGGAGTACCAACAAGATTTGAGTCTTCCATGCCAAACTTCTTCAACAGCTCTTTCACATATTTGGACTGAGATATGAAAATTCCATTGTGTAATTGAGTAACTTTTAATCCCAAAAATAACTTCATCTCTCCAATCATACTCATTTCAAATTCACTCTTCATTTCATCAACAAATTTCATACATAGATTATCATCTCCTCCAAAAATAATGTCATCAACAAAGACTTCAATAATAAACTCTTTGTCATGATCCAATTTGAAATACAAGTTGATGTCAACAGTACCTTTATTGAATCCAAGCTTCAATAAGTATTTATCCAATCTAGCATACCAGGCTCTGGGGGCTTGCTTGAGTCCATATAGAGCTTTCCAATCTAGTCATACATGTCTTTCCTTTGTCACACTTGAAATCATCTGCTGTTCAACATATACCCCTCTTCTAATTCACCATTCAAAAAAGTTGACTTCACATCCATTTGAGAATTTATAGTTCTTTATATGTAGCAAGAAATAATCATAGCAACAGTGGGGAAAGGTTTTCAAAATCAATACCTTCATTTTGTGAATACCCTTTACATACCAGGCCTGTTTTATTTCACTACTTCACCTTATTCATTCAACTTATTTTGAAAGACCCATTTAGTACCAATCACATTTTTATCTTTAGGTATGGGAACAAGAATCCATGTATCATTCTTTTCAATCTACATTAGTTCTTCCTTCATAGCTTCCATTTAGTGTTCATCATTACAAGCTTCATTGACATCTTTAAGCTCAATCTTGGAAATTAGGCAATACTCTTTTGTAATCTTTCTTCTAGTTTGCAAAAATTTATTCTTGTCTCCTATAATTTGATTTTCAAAATGATTTAGCTTTACATACCTCAAAACCTTAGGATTCTCTCGAACTTCTAGTTCTTTTGTTCTTTCTTCTGCACTTGCACTTGTCTCTCCTTCCTGACTTTCTTGATTTACCGAAACAATTTGAAGTTGATTCTATGTCTGATCATTCTTCCCTTTTTCTGTACTATCTTCTTGGTCATCTAAATCATATCCACAATATCTATATGATCTAGTAGAGTGCTCATCAACTCTAACATTTTCACTTTCAACCATTTTTCTCAATCTTCTATTATAGCATTGGTAGGCCTTGCTTTTAGTAGAGTAACCTAGAAAGATTCCTTCATCGCTTCTTGCATCAAACTTACCTATGTCCTTATCTCTCTTAATATAGCACTTGCCTCCAAAGATCTTGCAATATTTAATAGTAGGCTTATAACCAAACCATAGTTCAAAAGGAGTCTTACCAGAATTACCATTGACATTTACCCTGTTTAAAGTGTATACAACAGTGCTTACAGTTTCACTCCAATAGATGTGAGGCACATTTCCTTCAATCATCATTGTTCTAGCAACATCCAGAATTGTTCTATTCTTTCTCTCTGCAACTCCATTCTATTGAGGAGTTTAGGGAGAAAATAACTATCTTCTGATTCCATTTTCTTCACAGAAAGAATTGAACTCCTTGAAGGTGAACTCAACACCTCTATCTGACCTTAGGCATTTGATTTTCAGACCTTTCTCATTCTCTGCCATAGCTTTGAAAATTTTGAACTTCTAATGCTTCAGCATTTTTCTCTTAAGAAAAGCAAACCCTATATCATCCTAGAGTAATCATCAGTCAAGCATCATAAAGTGTCTTTCTCCCATGAAGAATTTGACTCCCAGAGGGACTGGGGATGATTAGGCACCAACTCCAAAGATTCCATTAGAATGATGTTTGATCCAAGAAGAAATCCATATGTTTTTTCCCATCTCAAATTCTTGTAATTGTGTTAGTAGGCTTTACTAGCCTAGGTAGATCTCTTACTGCTTGAGTGGAGATGACCTTGACAATGTTATCAAAATTCACATGACACAGCCTCCTATGCCATAACCACCTTTCATATACTTGAGGAATTAAACAAATTTCACTA
>VDFB02047230.1:369392425-369434523 GCA_007258455.2 Sequoia sempervirens | reverse complement strand
TGCTCAAGCCCAAGCCCTATTACAACAACAACAACAAGTGGCTCAAGCCACGTAGGCTGCATAGGCCGTACAAGCTGCATAGATTGTGCAAGTTGCCCAATAAGCACAAGCCTAAGCTCAGGCACAGACGCAAGCTCGAGCCCAATACCAAGCCCAATAGGCATAGACACAAGCAAAAGCATAGGTGCAAGCACAATACCTCGCACAACAACAAGTAGCCCAACAACAAGCATACCAACAAGCACTGAAACAATACCAAGAGCAACAAGAAACAACCCAACTAGCAGCCCAACAACAAGAACTATTGGTGGAACAACAACAAGCTCAACAACAAGCACTATTAGTGCAACAACAACAAGACCAACAACAAGCGTTGTTGATACATCAACAAGTACAAGAATACTTGGCACAACAAAATGTGCAAGCACCATCCACCAACACACCAACCAATCCACCCATCCCTCCAACAAGTGAACCACCACAAAACACCTTCATCCCACCCCTTGATCCAAAAAATGACATAGCAACACAAATCAAGTTACTCTCGCAACAAGTGCTTGATCTTCGATCAGGGAAAACCACAATAACACCCAGCAACTTGTGTCCCTATCCATTTGACATGAGTCTTGTAATGAAACTATTCCCAAAAGGATTTGAGATCCCAAAATTTGATAAATACTGAGGGACGGGAAACATTGAAGATCACATTAGGGAATTCCAAGTTCATTGCATGGAAGTTACATATGATGATACATATTTGATGCGGCTATTTCCTAGAAGTTTGGTTGGCCAAGCCATGGAGTAGTTCTCTCACCTTCCTCCAGCCATCAAAAAGTTCCAAGAGATAGTAGACACATTCATAAAAAATCACACCTTCAAAATCAGTATGGATGTCAGTCTAGAGAAACTATCAGCTCTTAAAAAAGCAAAGAACAAATCATTTGATTCATTCCTACAATGATGGCGATCCAAGGCCAATAGGAGAAAATGGGTCATGCTAGAAGAAGTTTGCACCATCATCTCCAATCTCGAAGGAGCCTTGGCATTCCATCTCAAGGTGCAAGGTATCACCACATATGATCAATTGATCTCCAAGGCACTTAACATTAAACAAGCCCTTATTTCATAAGGAGGGACACCGACATATCCTGAACAACAAAAAAATTGCCCATCCACCAGCTACAATGACAAACCTTGCACATGGGAAAAAAATAGAAAAATTACTAACGATGGTGTTGTCAACACCAAATTTGTCATCAATGCTTCTAGACAAAACACACTAGCACCCCAACAACAACCCCAAAACAACAATCAAAACAATTGTCAAGCTAACATGGTGACTCAACAGCCAAACAAGCAAACTATCAACAATGTGAATGATCAAAGGGGGCCACCCCACTGAAACAAAAAATCCCCCAAGTGGAAGTACATTTCCCATGGGGAACCACTCGAGGTCGTAATGAAGAAATTGATAAATGAAAACCTCATCAAGGCTCCCACCTATGAGAATTACAAGGAACCATAAGTGAAACCACCCTAGTACAATGAAAACCAGCTCTGTGACTTTCAAAAAATAAAAGGGCACACCAATAATAGTTGCATGAGGGTAAAAAACCTAATCCAGGACCTCATTGATCAAAAAATCATAAATGTGGAGTAGCTAGCGAGAAATAAAAATCTTAAAATCTGCATGAATCTAATGCCCAATCATAACAACAAAGGGAACAATAAAAAACATAAGGGGAAGGGAACATTCAAAAGTTTCAATCATGTATACGACCATGTTGTCTCATCCCTAGATGAGTATTGCACCATTATCACCATCAAAGGAGCCCACGCTAATTGTGGAGTCACCACAAGAGGCTGAAAAATTACCATCCCAGGGTCATCTCAACCTCTTAGAGCACCCACTTCCAACCCGAGATCTATTCCTAGTGGCTATAATGTCCTTGATCAGTTAAAAAGAACCCCAGCTTAGATCTCCATCATGGAGTTACTGAAGATATCATCAACCCACAAAAAGATCCTTCAAGAAGCATTGGCCTCATCCATCATCTTCGCGAATCTCGATGCTGAAGAATTCCAAGCTATGGTCAGAAACATCATTACCCTAAATCTTCTTACATTATCCAATCAAGACTTTCCCACCCAACCATCTCACAATTATGCACTCCATCTAGAGGTCCTAGTGTATAAGAACAAAGTCAAGAGAGTCTTGGTGGATGGAGGTGCAGGTTTAAACATTTGTTCCCTCAAACTCATAAAGAATCTGGGAATTTGAGAGGATTCCATTGAAAAAATAAAAATCATCACAATTAGGGTGTATGATGATCAAGAAAGAGTGTCTCAGGGCACTATCCAACTCCCTATTCAAGTAGGGCTAGCAATTATGGAAACCACCTATCAGGTCCTCAACCTTGATTTTCCTTACAACATTCTCCTGGGACGTCCGTGGATCCATGGGATGAAAGTAGTGGCATCAACCTTCTACCAATGTGTCAAATTCACTTACCAAGATTAGGAGGTCACTATACATGGGGATCTCAAACCATTTTCTTACTGCAAGAGCCTAGAAGCCAAATATTACAAAATCCCCCAAGTGCCAAAACATGATGAAGGCCCATCAACCCCATACATTGATCCATCTACTCTCGCCTCCACTTCTACGAAAGAGACACCCACCATCCCCACCATCTCCAACATCAAGGTCATTATCTAGGATAATTGTTGTGGACACTATAAAATCCCAAAGAATTCCTTCATGGTAGGAGAGTTACCACAATCTCCTAGGTCATGGGGACGACCATAATCAAAGGATACTTAATCATCCCAAACATTCACAAGAGGCTCTTCCAACTTTTGAATTTGGGGAGATCTAGGTCGAGAAATAATAGAAGAGGACCCATCTCACCTCTTGCACCAAGATAATAGAATGGTAGCTAATCTTCCTACGAATGATAGCAGTAATGGTTTACAAATGATGCTCACCATGGGCTATGACAGAAATAAGAAGATTGGAAAAAATGACAACGGGCTTCTAATACCCATCATTCCTGAGATGCAAATGAAAAATATTGGCCTCGGATGTACCCCTCCGAGTATAACCATACGTGGCTGAAATTCCCCAGTTAAGAAGGTCAAAACTCCTCAGCAAACAACAACTATCTTCAATTGCCTGTATCTACTAGTCTGCCCTTAGACAATTTTATATTTGACATAGCTGATGTCTATAGTAGTAGTGATGAGGAATATGCCATAACTAATTTACCTAGGCTCTTTGAAAATTCCTCTATCCTCATGCTTAGTATCGAGTCATTTGAGTCAACCAGTCAAAACCACGAAGTCAACCTAGTTTACCCCTAGCTCATTGATTACAACCAACGAGGACCGCCAATTCTAGAAAAATTCAAAAATGATGAGGCACTCTCGGAATTCATGGGACTATGGGATAATATTCCATGTGGGGATCATAAAGCTAGATTTATCATTGAACTGGATACACATGCATACTATGGGGAAATGATTGAACCCATCAGTTGCAAAAGTGAGAAATTGAGAATAATCTCTAGGTCCTTGAGTGAAAACCACACCGTGGCACTCTCTGACCCAAAAATAGTAAAAAGAAAGGATGCATCTGATGGTGAAAACCTCTCTGAGGTGTGCGAGGATTGGGAATTCAATCTTCCTCTCAGAGCTCTACGTCAGGAAAAATTAGCAATTCTAGCTGAAAAATGCAACCCAATCAACTTGGGAACATAGGAGATGCCACACATCACATTTTACGGAGAGTCATTGTTGTCAGAAGAATAGGAGCTCCTAGCTGAATTTTTGAGAGAACACAAATTTAACTTTGCATGGAGCTACGTAGACATGCTCGGGTTGGATTTGGAGATTTTTCGTCGACCATCTAGCAGTTCACCCTTAAGCAAAGCCTGTTAGGTAGAAACTTAGAAAATGCATCCCCAGATAGCATTGTTAGTCAAAATGGAATTGAAGAAGCTACTAGATGTAGGATTCATATGACCCATTGACTATCCAAAATGGGTATCAAATTTAGTTTTTGTTTCAAAACCTGATGGGGGCATCTGAATCTGCATGGATTTTAGAGAACTAAACAAAGCATGCTTGAAAGATGATTTCCCATTACCTAACATTAACATGATTGTACACATAATGGCGGGACATGAAATGCTTTCCCTAATGGACGGTTTCTCTGGATACAACCAAATAATGATTTCCAAAGAAGACCAACACAAAATGGCCTTCACTTGTCCATGGGGAACCTACTACTGGAACATGATGCTATTCAGCTTAAAGAATGCTGGGGCCACCTACCAAAGAGCCATGATGTTAATCTTTCATGACATGATCGAAATTTTTTTTGAGGATTATGTTGATGACATACTAGCAAAATACAGAAAGAGGAGAGATCGCATAACAACCTTGAGTACTATTTTTGATAGGCTGGAGGAATAAAAGGTCCATTTAAATCCAAAGAAGTGTGTCTTTGGTGTACAGTCATGAAAGTTGTTGGGATACATAGTATCAATGAGAGGTATTGAAATAGATCTTGCCAAGGTAAAAGAAATCCTTGAGATGGGGGCACCCAAAACATTGAAACAATTGAGAGGCCTCCAAGGCAGGCTTCAGTCCATCTGCAGATTCATAGCACAACTGGCAGACAAGGAAATCCCTTATTCTCACCTACTCCACAAGGAGGTAGCGTACAAGTGGGATGACGAGTGTGATGAAGCCTTCAACGAAATAAAGGAGTATGTGCTCACACCTCTGGTCCTCATGCCACCCATCTCAAGAAAGCCACTAATCCTCTATGTATCAGAAACAACAATAGCCCTCGGTGCTCTCCTAGCTCAACACGATAAAAATGGAATAGAGAGGGCCATCTATTACATTAGCTGCACAATGGTCGGGCATGAGTTAAACTACTCATTCATTGAAAAATCCTATCTAGCAATAGTGTTTTCTTCACAAAAATTCTAACACTACATGTTGGCACACAAAATCAAACTCATCACCAAAATTGACCCCCTCAAGTACCTATTGTCAAAGGCAATGCGCATAGGAAGGATGGCCAAGTGGGTCATGATTCTATCTAAATACGACATTGAGTACATGGAACAAAAAGTAATCAAAGGCTAGGTCATCATGAATCAACTTGTAGAAGCACCCATGTATTCATAGAATCCACTCATATTAGAGTTTCCAGATGAATCCATCTTCAATCTTAGTAAAGATGACCACTAGAAACTCTACTTTGATGGTTCCTATATGCAACATAGATCATGAGTTGGTTTCTTCTTCATCACCCCACAGGGGAACTATATAGCTAGATCCTACAAATTGGCATTCCCTTGCACTAACAACATTGTAGAATATGAGGCTTTAACCATAGGTGTAGAATAGCAGTGTAGTGGCACATCATGGCTCTAAGGGTATATGGAGACTCCCAACTAATAATAAATCAAGTGAATGATGAGTACCAAACAAAGGATGATAAGCTGACTCCATACAACAAATTGGTGGATAGTTTGAAGGAATCATTCATTGATATAACATTTGAGCAAACAATAGAGCAACAGACGCCATGGCGACAACTGGATCCCTATTGGATATCCATTGCAATGTCCCAAAGCACGAATTCCTGGTAGAGAAGCTTCTCGTGCCTGAATTTTAGGTACTAGAGTCATAATTTGTGTGCGAAATTGTTGGCCTTGGTGATCCCTAGTACCATGAAATTTATACATACTTGCAAATAGGGGTCCTACCTGCTAACTTACCCTCAAGCCTAAAAAGAACCTTTGTCAAGAAAGCATCCTGATTTGTCATCCTAGGAAATACCCTTTACCATAGGAGCATAGAAGGAACCCTATTACGCTGCTTAAATGTTGATGAGGCATTGACCGTCTTAACTGAGGTACATAATGGTATTTGTGTTCACACTCGAGTGGAATGACCTTGGCCAAGAAATTGCTGAGAATAGGGTATTAATTGCCTACTATGGAAAGAGAAGCACATGACTATGTCAGAAGGTGCCTACAATGTCAGTAGCATGGGGACCTCATCCATGCACCAGCTTAAGAGCTTCATCCCATCATCACACTATGGCCCTTTTTGCAGTGGGGGCTTGATCTCGTTGGAAAAATCACTCCCACCTCATCCAGTGGCCACAAGTTTATCATTACGACCACCAATTGCTTCACCAAGTGGGTGGAATCCATCCCCATGACATACATCACTGGAAAGCAGATATCTAAATTCATCCTGAACTACTTAATATGGCGATACGGTGTTCCCCAAGCTATTATCTCAGATAATGGGACACCTTTCAAGAATCAGGATGTCCGTGACCTTTGCAACAAATTCAAAATCCAACATCGCTTTTCCACTCCATATTATCCGCAAGGGAATGGCCAAGCAAAAGCTACCAAAAAAATGATTCTAAAAATCCTAAAAAAGATAGTCAATGATGCAAGTCGTGATTGGCATCTACAGCTAAATCCCATCCTTTGGCCCTATCGAACTAGCATTTGCACACCAATAGGTGCCACCCCCTTCTCCCTGGTCTATGGATCAGAGGTCGTATTACCCATTGAGATCAATCTTTCATCATTGAGAATATCACTACAAAAGCTCATTACCAATGAAGAATACTAAGTATCAAGACTGAATGAACTCGAACTACTAGATGAGCGGTGTATGGAAGCATTGAACCATTTGCAGGTCTATCAAAACTGACTCAAGAGGAGCTATAACAAGAAGATTAGGAGCAGGACCTTTTAGGTTAGATAACTTGTATTAAAGGAGAACCAGAAGAACGTCCCTAACCCAAACGACAAAGGTAAATTTGAACCCAACTGGTTGGGACCATTCATCATCACAACGAGCTATAAGTCAAGGGAATATCATTTATCAACACCCGAAGGAAAACCTCTGCAGGAGCCCATGAACAACTCTCATCTCAAAAAGTTCTATGCCTAAACCTTTCAAGGTATAGAACCAAAAAATTAGAAAATGTCCTAAAAAATGGTTACCTTGATGAAAACCTAGGAAATAGGCATCTTGGTGACAACAAAAAAAATCCAAAAAAAAGGATCAAAAACAGTAAAGAAAAAAATCATCCTCTAGTGAAAACCACTTCGGTGGCGCTTTGGGAAAGTACCTTGGTGAAAACCTAGGAAATAGGTGTCTTGTGCAAATAAGTGCTTTCCATCCACTAGTATCTTTGCAACTCGTTCTACACGCTTCCATCATCCATCACATTCAATACCTTCATTCATCATTTGTTTGGCATCTGCATCATAGCTTGGTCTTGTGTTCATGTCATGATGCCTCCTCGTGTTACTCGACCCATCCCCAAGGTCAATTCATCTTGACTTTATTAGATTAGTCTATTGCATGATGTTGGGGGCATGTTCTCATCAGATTGGATTCGTGTATGTTCTTAAGATCCCTAAAATTGAAAAAACCAAAAACATTCATAAAAATTAGAAAATAAAAAAACATTCACAAAATTAGAAAATCCCAAAACATTCAAAACATCAAAAATAAAAAAAAAGGTCAAAATTTCAAAAAAGTAAAAAAAAAGAGTCGTCCTATCAAACTACATCATCTCTGAGCTTTGAACGTAGGAAAGGTTGATCGTTGATCATCCCCTTAGACACTTAGGTTAGTCCTTTAGGAGTCTGTCATAATAAATTGGCAGTCCATTTTTTCATATCTCATCAATAATCAAGTCTGTGTTAGTTGAACTACATGGTCTCTATGTGTATAACGCAAACAAGGCTAAACTGTTGATCAGCTTCTGAGGCCCCTAGGATAGGTCTTTAGGTTAGTCTCTTGGTAAAAATCTTGGAAAACTCCAAAACATTTGAAAATTTAAAAATCAAAACACTTGTAAAATCTTGAAAATACCAAAAAGAACCCCAAAATAGTTCAGAAAACTCCAAAAACATCCAAATATTTGAAAAAATTCATCCATCCCCATCTCACCTTCACCCACAATAAACATCACTCACAATAAATCATCTTCATGTTTAACCTTTGGTAAAATAGTCAGAAACAAGTCTAGCAGTTCAAAAGTGAAATCTCAAAATGTCAAAGTCTAAAGTCTAGGTCAGTAAGTAAACAAGTTGGTCAACTTTTTGTGTCAATATCCTATCATTCAATTAGTCCCATATCAAATCATTTGATATCATGTCCTAGGATGCATCCTTCCTATAATGGACATCAACATCAGGCATCACCGTAGTTTAGTCTTGGCTAGCGGTATTGAAGAACATCAACTTGTTTGTTTACTTTGTCTTTCTCTTTGGATTTATCTTATTGCGCTCATTCCAAGGACCTCTCGATGATGTCCAAATGAAGGATTTAGAGAGATAGGAATGGGGAAATGATCATTATCTTTTGTCTATTGTGCTTGTTGGATATTTTTGTAATATAACCTTGGTCATGTGTACTTTGTTTAGGTGTAGGGAGGATGTTTTAAGTATCTTGTTGACCACATAGGAAGGCTTTCCTTGCTATGTTTTAGTCCAAGATGTTTGGAATATTTGAACTACATTTTGAATAAGGTTTCATATTCTAGGTGTGAACAAGAATACTCCTATCCGATTGTTGAGATAAATTTCATCACACTAAGTACAATGCCATCCTGGTTCTTTATACCTTGATGCATCATACCCCGTGTGTAATCAAACATAAGGTAATTGGCCCTTTGAAAATTTTTGACTCCTTGGAAAGTCATCATCATCATCATCATCATCTTGTGTCTTGTTGGAATCTCTTGCTTTCTTCTATCTTCTTTCACGTTAACATGGTACCATGACAGTTAATCACAAATCATTATCATTATTGCATTCATCTTGCATCCACAAAACCATTAGCATATTGCATACTACATATCATATCACATAGAAAACATTAACCTTTACACATGCATTGCATTTTCGTCCATATATAATATAGATTGGTTATTCTAAGCATCTCATAAACCACACATATGCCTCCATTATATAAACACAAAAGCAATCATCCCATAGCATTATAAACATCTACATCATCGTAGCATCATTTGCATTCATCATATCATAACAATGCATGATCATCCCATATCGCATATAAGAATCCATTACACTATCACATATACATCATATATCATATATCAAAAGTATCCATTTGCATATCATAACACATATATATCATTTCATAAAACATCATCATGTCATCATCATAACATCATAAGTGCATATCATACATGAGAAAATTACAGACATCTTATCATCCATCATAGCATAAAAATATAGATCTGTTAGTTTAAACATTTTGCATACATGATAAAAAAAATTGCATGAGAAAAGATAACAAAAAGAGAAAAATATTGCATTTGCATCATAACATAGAACATTATTGCATCACATTGAATAGAATATAGAAAGTAAAGGCATCCATAAAGCATAAATTAAAGATAGGACATATCATATCATATTGGATAAATATCATCTCATATATCATCAATATAAATATATTGTCATGGTACAAAAATCAGATCAATGTACATGTGTATGTCAATAGAGTACAATGGCCCATGGGGCTATCAAAAATGAGCCCATGGGGCACAAAAAGCATCTTGTCTCTAATGAAAATGACCTAACCCTACTGGTTGTTGCCCTCACCGCCTGCTCTCTCTCTGTGATCCTCTGCAGGTATATGGCAAGTCCTCTGTGAAAAATCTGGCACTCAGGTTGCTCGTGACACGGCCTAATAATAATGCAACCTATAATAGTCGACCTCCTAGATGGCCTCCCTATATGATCGAAGTGATACTATACTCCGAGAGGAGGATGCAGTCATACTCTCAATCTACTGGCATTTACCCATCTCAATTGTTGCCTGCAGCTTTGTAGCCTGTCTTTGCTAGACCACCTGGTCCCGCTCTAACCATAGTTGTCCCTCGCAGCTATCAGTGCCTATACCTGGGCTTGTAATTGCAAAATTTGGCCATCTCTAAGGTCTGGCTTGGGAGGTGGCTGCACAGGTGGCTAGTCCCAACCCCTGTCTCTAGGTGGTGTCGAGACCCTATCCTATCATCCTTGATCCTAATCCTGTCGGCCTGGGTCTGGATCCTGTCTCTACTCCCCCACGTGTAGATTTGGGAGTGGTTGATCCCGTGGCCTCTATCTTGATCAAGTGGTTGTCCTCTGCCTCCTTAGTCCCCATCTCCATCCCCTCAGTCTCGACCTACCCCTCTACCTCTAGCTCTGCGTCGAGCAGATGGCTTCCCTAGCACTATTAGATGAAGAGGTGGCCTGAACCAATCTTTGTATGCCTATGTGGTCCTTGCATCCGCCTAACCTTGGTGATATGGCCACGGCCTGGCCACCAACTGCATAAAGGTTTGAACTACCTCATGCGCAAGAATATAATAGCCCTAGGAGCTCTGGCTCATATTTCATCCAAAAATTGCCACATAATGAGCATCTGGCCTATCTTATGGCTCATTGAACTATCTCTAAACCTTTCCTGATAGGTACATCTAAAGCATTGTGTGCTCCTTATCCTACATCAATCTATCCTAGCAGGCGATGAAAATCTACTGCATGCCATCGAACCATGTGGGCCATCCAAGATATGGCCGACATGTAAAAGCATGCATATCATCGAGAACTTTCCTCCAATGAGGAATCTCGTGTTGTCCTATGTTGTTGAACGAAACACCTCCTCTATACCGCCAAACAACTGGATCATCTGGCTCCATGGTAATTAGAACAACTCTCAGACGGAGCACAACAATGTGCTCCTAAGCCCAGATGTGCAAGAGTGTGACACCAGCACCAAGTGCTTGGCCATCGAGGTAGGAAAACTCATGCAAATCTTTGTACAATGAGGCTAGAAGAACTGGCCCCCATGCAAACAATGTCCATCATCAAACCATGAGCTCCCAAGTGAGCCCCCATCTAGGAATGAAGTATCAGCCCCATCGATCTGGTGTGATGAGAACCGATATAATGGCTGCAATGATAAGGCAGAAGGGTGACACAGAGAGCCTATAACACTCTAACTTGATCTCACCCTTGCAAAAAAAATATAATCAAGGCCCATAATATCGTAGCAGGCCTCCCTCCTAGCATCTGTTGCATATATCACCCGCTCTCCATGGATGGGAAATCTATGGATCCACCACATGTCCTCTAGTGTGACCGTCACCTCACTTGTCAGGAGGTGGAAAGAGGATGTCTTTCTATACCATCTCTCAGCGAGTGCTGTCAACATACCCAAGTGTTTTTGAATGGGCAGTGCATATGCAATGTACCAAAATCCAATCCGCCTAGGTGCTCCTGTTGTTGCTTAGACATATCATCCAAAATGCTAAAAAGTTCTCAGGACCTGTGCTTGCGTGAATATAGTATCATCATCTCCTCCTACATCAGGAAAGCCACCGCATTAAAATTCATCAAAAAAATCCCAATCTTGGTTCATCTTGACGTACCCAAAACAATCTCAGTGTCACTGTCTGTGGGTGCAGTGTACTTTACAAACTCCAAACTACACTGCTAGGAGTATTTGAATCTCAAACTCTGTCGTGGCATCGCACTTTGTGAAGGCAGCTTAGTTTGGGAGGAAACCCTAATTTCATAGGGAACCGTGGTGGTGCACTTTGCATATGCGGCTGGGTTTGGAATTTAAACCCTAATTCCAAACTACATCACAGCATCGCTACTCATGACTATGGTGCAGTTTGAGGTTGAGTGGCGCTATTTAAAGTTTTTAGTGGCGCAGTTTAGAATCGCTCCTGAAAACCTAAGTTTCCTAGGATATTAAATGCGCATGTAAATTGAAAAATGAAGTTGGGTCAAGTTGACTCACCGGTGCTCTAGTGCTAGGAAGCCTCTGGTGTGTCCATACTCTGTTAGAAATGTGTTGGGGAAGTTGTCATTGCACCATCTCTCAAAGGTGTCAGAACTCAAATTTGCAAAGTCTCTTAAGGCTGAATGTAAAAATGAATTGGAAGTGGCCCCTCAAGGCCTATTTAAGCCTAAAATTTAGGGTTTTTTTACCCCGTTTAAGCTGTCCTATCAGGGTTTTGGTCCCCTGATCCCAGTTTTGTCCATCTGAGGGTAGTTTTTGCACCGTTTTCTATGTTTTATCTCATTTTTTACCTCTTGGAGCCTTTCTAGACCTGTCGGGTACCTTGTCCTCTTTTTTTGCAAGATCACCCAAAAAAGTTGAAATTTTTGTCTGTTCTCTCAAGGGGGTAGTATATCGGCATGTTTTGCTTGCTAAGGCAGCAGTGGGGTAGGTTTTGAAATTGATTTTTTTTAGCTTTTGATCAAGATAGTTTATTCTTTGAACCAATGCAACAAGTGCATTGCTTCAAAGAGGGGAAAAATGTAGACACGTAAAATGTACTGATTGGCATTACACACTTGATCCTGATTACTAACACCATTTCGTCCTAAACCATCCCTCCATCTAACTATTTAATTGAATACCCTTATTTGATTAAATTCATCAATTTTCCTCCCTTAATTAAATAAAACATTATTTATCTGATTAAGTCTGTCTCTTTTGTTAATTAAATCAATCAATCTAATCTAATTAACCCTATATCTCTATTTAATTAAATAATTCATTTTATTTCATTAAATCTCTAAAGTCACTCTATTAAATTAAATAAATTAAAACCTTGTTTGATTTAATCTAACATCATCCCCTTTAATTAAATAAATCAAAATCATTTATTTAATTAGATCTAAATCACATTCTTCTCATCTTTTGATTTAAATCAAACCATAAATCTAAATCAATTAGTAACATCATCTAATCCCTCATTAAATTAATCAACCCTTGATTAATTTAATCCTAATCCATGTCCCATCCTCTAGCTTTTGCCACTTGCACATGAAAATACATTTAATTCATTTATTAAATCTCTATTTTCTCTCAACTTGGCATCTTTTAAAGAATATTCTTTCAAATTTGAAATCCATCCAAGTGGATTTGTCCTTACAACAAGACAATTATTCCTTCTTTCATGTCCTTATGCATTAAGCCAAGTGGCATTTAAGACAAATTTTTTTTTCCCTCTTACATGTCATTTCACTACTTTCAAATTCCACCTAATTGTATTTATGGGCACATTGATCAAAATGTGCACATCCTTTTCCCATTCACATCTTGACAAGTGGCATTTGGCCATTGGTTGAAAGTTAGTCCCACATTGCTTCATTTTGGGCATTTCTCCATCTTGTCCTTCTATAAATAAGAGGTTTCTCTCCTCATTTGATCAACCAAAATTTGAGTAAACTTACTATACTCAATTTCATCTTCAAGCATATCCATCTCCATCCATTTTATAAAGTTTATAGCTAGGTTATGCATATTTTTCATCATAAAGCACATTTGAATCTTCAACAAAGTGGATCAACCTTCATCATTCATCAACATTGCATCATAGGAGTTGAGAAAGGGTGAATTTTCACATGAAATTGGCACCAATTCCCCCATGGGATCAAGAGTTTGCATGTTTAATTAGGATTTCATTATTTTCTTATTGTGTTCATTTTATTTCTTAGTTTGAGCATTGTTAATGGATTTCATGGGGAATCTTGATTCTCACTTGCATATGATCTAATTATGTTTTTTTTTCTTGTGTCTTGTAGTTGATAGGATCTTGGTTCTATAGGGACAACAACAACCAACTGGTTAGTTACTTTCATCTCTCCAAATTATTTATATAGTGAGCCAGATAGAAAGCATCACTTGGGTCATTCTTTTTGTCACCCAAGATTACCAATAGGTGCAAGGGGAGAGGATAAGCACTTCCACGCAATAAAAATATACTTGTGTTTTTCTCTTCACCCAAGATGGCACGAAGCGAAAGGGGATTGGACATGTTGGTTATTTTTTAAGAACCAAACTTAATCTCACCAGATGCCTATAAATTTTTCATAATTCAATGATAATCAAAGGTAAGGATTGACCAACAAACAAGGTTTACTAGCCCCTTACTTCTACTATTTTGGCTCTGTGAAACCTAGGAGGGTGATCTTGATAATGTTCATATGATATTTATTTTCAATTTTATCATGAACATTGGAACAAATAGATGTATTCCTATTAGATGCTAATAGATAAAATCCCTCAAGGATTTGGTTGACCGTTAAGTGAATTGCTACCTAAAGTAAGGAATAAGTGAAAATTTACAATGATGTGCTATAGTTAAAATGTTTAAATTCTTTTCATTCTTATTTTGTGCTCTTGGTCAAGTGCAAGGTTGCATCATTTACTCTTAAGATAACCAAACAAATAGACCAATACTTTATCTTTGGGTAACGAAGTCACATTTGTAACAATCTATAATACATAAGCAATTAGACTTAGCATTTGTGGACAATTGAAATATTACATTACAATATTCAACTCACTATGTTGAAAAAAAAAACTACTTAGCAATCCTTGAATATCCTCTCTCAAAACTAGGATCTTATTGAATCATTTAATCAGTTCTTTGAACCAAAGTAGAAATAAATTCACTCATTCAAGCAAAATGATTGAAGATAAACAAAAAGATCCTTAATAATTTTATTTATAATTTGGAAGAGAAAATACATAGGAGAGACTCTGATTTTGAACTTTCATTTTCATTCATATGCTATTGCTATTGTAAAACTAATTAAGCTCATTAAAAAAAAATTATACCCTATACTTCATACTATTCTATTCATCTATGCATGAATTATAAACTTCTCTTATATGAGCTCAATTTTTCAACCTAGACCATCTAAGACCCAAAATTTGAACCCCTGTGACTAGCCTTGAAATCTCATTTATAAAAACATGAGAGCAATAAGCATTAGGAAAAAATATAATTTCAGTCACATTTACATTTGACACTCAATATCATTTTAATTACTCCCCAGATGATTACATTTGCATTTGCAGAGAGGGGGAAATCACAAAAAAACAAAATCCTTTCCACTATAGAAGATTTACCCACCTTTCAAAAGGCATCAATCGTCGATACAACAGTACCAAAACGTCACATCCACATCAACCAAAGAAAATTTCCCTATCAACATCCAAGAAAAAAATCATATATTAGTTGGAAAAGGCGTACTTTCCATCATAGCAACAATGTCCAACACCTCTCCTTCATGTTGGTTATCAAAAATAAAAACACGAAATTGAGACACCACCTCCATCAAGGTTCATCATCTTCAAAATCAGAGTATGCATTTCCCCTTCATGATTTTACTGAAACTAGAGAAACTATCTCTCTAGATCATTAGAATCCTCTCAACCTACCATTGTGAGAAGGTAATGGCCATAATTCGATTCAATATATGCTTCATCACTCAAAGGACTAGCCCCATCCTACATGGTAGAGTCATGCCTCCCCATATAAAAATCATAAATGTTGTGGTACTTATTCTTCTTCTTTCCCCACGACTTAGCCAATTTAACACTAGGCTCACTCTGGTTATTAACAACAACCCTACTCCTTAGGTTGTAAGTGCTAGATTGACACCACCCTTCTTTGACTTATTACAAGATCTCCTCTTGTCTTTTGGATTTGTAGGAGCTCCTAGTGTACCTTGTTCAATTTTAGGTGTGTCATCCTAAGCTTCAAGCATACTAATCCTCCTAGACCTTCTAACTAGTTGGATAGACTCACTAGGCTTACTCATTCTCATAGAGAACAAAACTAGAGCTAGGAAACCTTCAATTCTAGGAAAACCTTCACCTGCTTGTTCTTAAATTGAATTTGCAAAACAAAACCCCCGACCCACACAATTCTTATCAGCCCAAATGGAAGTTGCAAGCACGTATACCATCACCAACCCAAGGAATTCAGAGCTCACAAGAAAAATAATGCATTATTGAAACATAGCAAGTATGAACACCTACTTACCTGAGAAAACTACTTCAATATCTCTACAATTTCTTGCCTTAGACCCACATGCTTCTTCTTTGGCTCTAAACCAATTTCTCATCTCTTGATGGCTACAAATTGTGAAGTAAAACAACTAACAATCCTAACTAAGTAGAGTAACTAGAGCATGTAGCCATTAATGTTCAAAGGACGCGTGCATGAGTGAGCTGACAACCAGCCATCCAACCTTGAATCATGACCATCAATCTTTTTTTATTTAAAACACAATCAATGATGCTCCTTATCCATCACTCCTTGCTTTTACAACTTGTGCCTCAAAAAAAAAAATGACACCTCAGAGAACCACCACATTGCCATTTAATCACATTATTATCTCTTTTCTGATAGCCATCATGTATTGCTATTCCGGTTTGTGCTCCTTCAAGTGAATCGACGATGTGCTAAGAGCTAATTATGAGGGGAATATTCTATTAGATATTCCATCACCCATCACTAATGCATGTTTTTGGAATCCACTTAAAACCATGATGGCCACCAACAACGTAATGGGTGCAAGGCATAACATTGAAATCACCCATCGTGGACTTGGTTTGCAATGGTCGCAACATGTCAGTGATGAAGAACTCTAAGCGACCAGTTAGGATCAAACCACACATCCATAAGACGAGATCAAGGGTTGAGAAAGTGTCACACTTGACAATACTTCATATCAGTGATGGCATAATGGATCATAGGACCTCATCTCTCATCATTGATTCATAGCTAAAAACTTACAAGCAATCAACAATGGTGAGAGAAACTACCAATATAGACGATATTTCCTATATCACTCATCACTACTTTGAAAACCAGGGTTGAAACTCAATCCACAATGAGCAATATGAAAGGGAACTATTCATCACATATCACAGATTCATGGAAAGCGATCAAAGGACAATCTGTGATGTACGATGAACAAGGTGATAAACACAAACATAAGTGGATCCATTTTGCATGTGCTCACAATTTATTTTGAAAAGGCGACCGCCTAGGAAAATGTAAGAAAATGCCTTGAAGGACTTAAAACCATTTTACTCAAAGGATGTAAAGGCCAAGCAAGCTTGATCAATCAACCTTATAAAATAAAATATTTCTCAAACCTAGGCACGAGGGGCCGGTTACTTCATGAATTCCAATGGCTCAAGTTATTTTTAACATGATGAGGAATTGATGCTAATAGGTTAACACCAAAATAAAACATTTACAAGGATGCAAGATTAAGGGTTATTAGAAAGGGTTTTAGTAATACAAACCCTAAGGCATGACAAGTGGCCCTAATCCTAATCCCAGGACTGAGGATAGCCAAATTTTGAAGAATTTTCAAGGGAAACACAAAACATTTTTAGGGATTCCACCAGTGGCTCCAATTGGGGACGTCTATTCCTCTAGAATAGAGTGAGATCCCAAAATCTCATTTTAAAGCAGACCAGGCATAGAGATCCAAAACTAGGACCTATTCAAACAAGGCAAGAAGGCTAGACCAGAACAAGCTGACATATATACATAATTTACAGGACCGTATAATATACATCAAAGAAACACTTTAAAGAGAAATATGGCCTTAGGAATTGTCAATGTACTTGCAACTCTAGAAGTTCATTATATCAATACCCTTCATTCAGAATCCTTTGTGCTACATAGGCTTCATCTTTATTGGGTGGCCCCAACCCCCCAAGAAACTTAAAACCAATTTTTACCTCTGTCAAACACTTTATTTTCTATAGTCTACACTTGGCCAAACCTAGAAATATTGGCATGAATTTACCAACAACTAACCTTGTTGTGTTCACTACAATTAACCATTATTGACATGTGTCTAAACTTTCCATTTTCATCATTAACTATGTCCAAATGAAAACTATAATTAGATAGTAACTGGAAACCATAATCATTTTGATATTCTACCACATTCATCATACAACCATGTTCCACCCTATGCTCATCCATCTGAACTGGGAAAATGAAACACTCATAATCCAACTGGTCATTAAGGTCACAAAAGTTGACATCCAACTAAACTTGCATATCAAACTGAAAGCCTTCATACACTCTGCTTAATATTTTCACCTAGGAACATATATCTTGATCCTTTAGAGTTACATTGCAATTCCACTTCTAATAAGTCAAAATGAATAGAAGGCTCATATAAAACCTTGCAGAGATCTCTCAATTTCTATCCCATGCCAAACAAGCATTCATCTTCTGTGATGAATAAGAAATGTTCAGACACATGCATATTTTCAAAATGGTGTTCACATTCACCTGAGCATTGTGAACCGGACATATTGTCGCATGATCCACTACCTTGGAAAAGTGATTCATCAAAACCATGATATCTTTGCTATTATTCAAATTAGGGTCACCACTATGAACATCATCACTAATGACATCCAATGCATCAAAGAATATTTCCATTTCAGGCTCATTAACATAGTCTAACCCATTTTTCAAGTCATTATCCAGCTTCATGCAATTTAATGTTTTAAAAGATGACTCAAATAACTCAGAATTAATAGGGTCAATAGCAAAGAACTCACATGAATAATCAATTGATAGGTATGCTGACTCAAATGTGAAAGGTTCATTATAATTTGAATGTTGTTCATTAGCAGTTGTACAAGCCTCTTCATCCTTTTTCTCATCATGTCCTTTTTTGAAAAAAAACTTGCATATTCCATCTCTGCTTCACATAAAAAATCAAGGGCAACTAGGACTTGATCTTGTTGGTTAGCACCACAGTTTTCATTTTTAACAATTTTCTTAGGGTCAGGGTACTGAACATATACATTCTTGTCTTCAAACTCATCATCATTTACACTGCTAGCACACTCAATTCCTGATATAACTAGATTGCATTCTCAGTATCCATCACATGGGATTTGGGATTTTTTCATTTTCTTATGAGAAGAAAGTCCCCTGAACATTAATATTGTTGCATCCTTCATGCAAAGAAAATGCCTCTAGATCATCACCATAAAAAGATTCATACTCCTTAAAAAAATAATTAGAAACCTCATTTCCCTATGATCATCTTCACAAGGAGATTCATTATCACATGCACTATGCTCAAAGTGTTCAGTGTGAATGCTCAAACTCTCATCCTCAATACCTTGACCATTGATTTGTGATGAGACATCAACAACACTTGCAAATTCATCTTCTTCCTTGTCACCAATGTATTGATTTTCACATAGGCTGCTTGTGAATTGATTACAATCACTGTCCTCACCCATACCCTAAGATAGATGTCTATTCTTTGTAACACCCTTTTCACTTACTTGATTTTCCTTATGATTCTTTTCAAGAGGGAAACTACCATTAACACTTTGGTATATCATACTTTGTGCATAATCACATTTGGCTTCCTTAGTAATTTTGATCCAATTAATTATTTGATCCAAATCTTGAGGCTTCAACTCCTTTGGCAAGCTACTTAGTCCTGGCTCAAAAATTTCACAAAACAAGTCAATGCAGATTGAATCCTCTAGTTTGAGACTTTTGGGGATTTCCAACAAGGCATCCAGAAACATTGCAAACAAATCATATGGTGATTCTCCTTTGTGCCTTTTCATGTTAGACAATTCTTCAACAAAAGAAATTTGATCAGTATTGCTCAAATTTTGTTAATGTTCAATTTGGAACTCACCATTAGTCACATTAGGTAACGATGGATAAATCAGAATAGTAGAAACACCATCACCATGACAATCACTTCTACTGTCTAATCCATTTATACATGAGGTGTGCTAAAATATCCAACACTTGCAGCCTTATATCCCTTCATCATTGAGTACCTCAAGTTGTTTTCAATGTCCATAGAAATTTTATATGCATGATGCAATGTTGTAGGCTCCTTTTCTCTCAAAAAATAACTCATTTCCTCATCAAATGCACCCAAATATACAACCAAACACTCTGCATCACTTAGTCTCATATTTTCAAGAATATCCCTTACTACCTTTGCAAATCTGTGGTTAAAAGCTAGGATTAACTCCTTGTCATGCTTCTGAATTTCCAATAGTTTTTTCCTCATTGAACTTGGATTAATTCTTTCACCAAATTGTTCTATAAATGATACCTTGAACTCATTCCATGAGGAAATAGAACATAGTGGCAAATATAAAAACCAATCTCTAGAATCCTCCTTTAGAGATTTAACAAAAAGCTTCATGACAACATCTTCATGGTCTATCTCATAATCTCCCATTAGATCAGAGAATACTTGCAGATGATTGTAGAATGATTCAGAACTTCGCCTTGTGAAATTTGGAAAATGTTCCCTAGCACCATTTGGAACAGGGTTTGGGAAACCTTGAATGCCACTAAATTTTAATGGTCTATACCTCCTAATAGAGAAATTTCTTTTTTGAGGGCTTGACATGGGATGCATATTTTGCATGTTTTCACTTGACACTCCACAGGGACATATAGGGGAATGATACATTTTCTTGCACCCCTTTACAAACCTAAAACATCAAATCTATAATTGATCATTCACTACCTTATTCCTTGATTTAATCATGACTTTAAAACGCATATTCAAATACATCTATGCCTTAGAGCCTTCTAATGTGAAATTTCAAAACAAGCATACTTCTTCAACATAATACAAAGATTTCAAATTATATCTTAGAAATATTATGTAAAATTACCACTACCATTCCCTTTATTAGTGCTCAATTCACTCAATAGGGAAACAAAAATTTCTCCAAATCATTCAATATGGTTTTCACACAAATTTATGCTTATTGAAAACCAAGATAGGAGAAATACGTAGATATGTTGCAACTATTGTAAACAACCCTTCTGATAAAAAATATTTGTAGATTTGAATCTATCATCACAATTTCATCAGGTTCTTTGCATAGAGTCGCCACCTCCTTTTACAATGGAATGAACTTCAACAATATGAAGTTTTTTTCAAAGGATAATTTCACTTTGATTCTTCTCCCATATCACAGTCACTCATGAATCCTTTATATTTTCTGCAACACAACCCCTTCCCATGTTTAAACACTCAATATCCAAACCAGATGTTCGGATTCAACAAATTCACTAACTCTCTCAAGATAGTATCAGAGCCTTTTGAATTTTCCTTCTAGCCTTCCATTAGGGTGCTCTGTTATGTGAGTTGAGGTCCACCTCATCTTTCTTAATAAACTTCTCATTCTAATTTTTTGGATTTTCTCAAATAATACACACTGGTGCAGAGATCTCAGAGTTGCCACCCACATTTAGTGAGAAACTATGAAAATATTCATGAAATTATGGTAGATATTTAATAGAATTTGCAAGTTTCATGGGAAACATAGAAAATTCTTGCAACATTGTTGAGAATTGACTCACTGACACCAAAGCTAAACTGAAAGATGAATTAGCACTAGCAAAGTTTTTGACTAATACTTCTGATCTAGAACTAGAGACTTATTATGTATTGTCCCCAGCCAATGTATTGGTGACTCAAATGGTCAAGTATGATTCCATAATTTTCAATCTCTAGTTACAAATAATAGTTCAATATTTTAATGACTCTTTGATAGGACAATTTGCAACCAAATTTATAAGTGAATTCCCCACTAGAGTCACCAATTTGTTGGTTATTTTTTTTAACCAAACTCAATCTCACTAGATGCCCATGAGTTTTCCATAATTCAATGAAAAGAAAAGGTAAGGATTGGCCAACAAACCAGTAAAGATTCACTACTGAATTTGACACCATTTTCCGATGGACGTTCATTGGTCGTTCAAAAAATCTTTGTTGGAAACACGACGAAAAGACAAAAATATTTTTGTCGCAGTTTTTTTGTCGAAAGGTCGACGACAAATTAAACATCAAAATAATGGTGTAGATTCGTCAGTCGTCGGCATCATAAAATGACTCATATTTTTGTCAGAATATCGACGAAAACTTCGTGTATCCACCGATGAATTACAACAGAAGTTTGTCACCATTTCAATGAAATGGGCAAGGAGTAGCATCGAAACAACACCATAAGTTCATCGCCATTTCGACGAAATGGGAAAGGAGTAGCATTGAAACAACACCAGAAGTTCATCACCATTTCGATGAAATGGGCAAGGAGTAGCATCGAAACAACACCAAAATTTTGTCGAAATTGCGATGAAATGGGCAAGGAGTTATGATGAATCCTTCGTCGTAGCTATAGCAACTTCGTAGGACCTTTTCGGCGATGGTTTTTGTCAAAATTGCGATGAAACAATGCAATTTTTTTTAATAAAAAATATTCATTGAAATGTACCATTGTGGAGATTGATGACTGATCATACATATAGACTGCAAGATGCATAGATGCATAGAAAAAGCATTACACTTGAGATGACTAATCATACATATAGACTGCAAGATGCATAGAAAAAGCATTACACTTGAGAACAACCAAGGGCTAACAAGGGAAGGAGTTAAGAAACAACTCTAACTATCATCACAGTTCTGTTGTTCCCCCCGAGAGAATCCTACAAAGACAAGTTTACAATACCAAGTCAAATAATATGAAAAAGACGTACTTCCATACAAATTAAATGATTATTCTTACAATGTCAATTGTCTAATTACAACAAAAATTCCATGAAATGTTATCCATGCTTCATAAGAGATGACCGATCATACATACAGACTGCAAGATGCATAGAAAAAGAATTACACTTGAGAACAACCAAGGGCTAACAAGGGAAGGAGTTAAGAAATGTCTAGATTGAAGAGAAAATGTGTAGGGAAAATGTTGAGCAGTGTCAAGAGAACAGAGCTTGTAGAAAATATTCTTGACCTAATCAAGCTCTTGAACAACTTAAACAAAATTAAAATACTAACACATACATGAGACATGTAATGAACTTCCAATATCTGCTATCTTTTTCATTAATGCAGAGGTAGGTAAAGGAGAAATAATTATAGTTGTAACACTATTCATAGTCCAGTAAATTATGTTCATAATTTGTGTCCAATGGACCTCATTTTATCATTATACTACCCATCTAATACCATATTTTAATCCGTGGTTCAACTATCTTAGATCTAAAGAAGCACCTTCAATTAACCATTTAAAGTACTATAAAATAAGGTAAGACTTTTACTTGAGAAAGATTGGGTACACTTGTAGGATTAAAGTTCTCGCAATCATCAGGATTTATTGACACACAAACACAACCTACAACATATGAAGTAATGGATGACTATAAGTTAGTGAAATGGTCCCTAATATGTGAGTGGTTTGCAAATTGATTGGTAGAAAATAAGGTTACAAATAGATCTACATGAAAAATTATGAGGACAATCTACTGTAATCATCAAAATAGATGAAAAGTGCAAAGGAAAGAGCTGAGCTACATCTCTAGAGCCTAAAAAAAACACATGCAAGAAACATAAAAAAAGAACAAACTAGTTTTTGGATGAATACAAAATGGTGCCTTCAACAAGTGATTCATATGCTTTCACACCTGACATAGGACATTAAGAAGATTTTAGTCTTCATCTGTGAAATTAACTACTTACAGAATAAACCCAGAAACCAATATTATATACCTCCATGTCTAGCCAAGGGTAGGTATAAGAGAAAAAAAATTGTTCAATGCAATGCCAAAAAATATCAATGTGTGTGTAGATTTGTATTACTCAAAATATCATTTCATTACCTAAGGAAAAATACCAAAGTGATGTTTTAAATTTCAATCTTCACATAGGTTCCCTTATTGCTACACATGCATATACAAGCATTATTCGAGCTGTAAACTATTTAAATATTAAGAATTTAATTAGCTATAAGATGGAAAGTTGTTGTTTAGATATAATCCATCATCTTTTACATATCTTTATTCACTCCTAGCGCTTCAGATAAATTTGTGTAAATGAGACAGAAATGTGAATCTTTTATGACAAAGAAAATTCTTAAAAGGAGGGGGGAGAGAGAAAAGGGTAGGGGGGAAGAGAATGCTTGAATGTATAGCAAAGTATAACATTTTGATCATTATAAAAATGAAACGAATCTTAAGTTTGAAGCATTAATATCATTTACAACATTTATGATAAAAAATGAATGTAAGTAGAGAAACGTTTGCATACCTATAGATGGTACAAAATTTCATGGTTAAGTCAAAGCCTCCCATCAACAACAAGATCCAAATATCCATGTATCTATCTCAATTGAGCCTCTAAACCCTTTAGAGCTGTCAATTTTTCAACTAACCTGTTATGCACAAAAGTCAAACTTTAGAGTTATGTCACCACTAAAAATAGAAGAAACAGAGCTTTGAAACCAAATCCACACACAACACAATGTGGTATTCATACAAATCCATACAAAAAAACTAAACTCAGAACATTGGAATGGAAACAACTTCAAATTATGATGCAGAGCATGGATTCAGGGTATAAAGAATCATTTTTTACCACCATAGTAAAAAGTTAGCACTTTATTTTATCTTTGCATATTGGTTTGATGCTTCAAACGATGCATTTCTTATATTGAAAAGTGCATTACCTTATTGAGCTTCTCTTTGTTTTAGAATAGTTTAATATTCTCTACTTAACAAGGCCAACATGATGGTGGAAGTTGATTTGGCCCCCCCCCCCCCTCACATCACTCTCAATTCCCCATACCCAATCATATAACATTAATCAGTCATTCATCCATTAATAACATATAACATTCATTCATTAACATATAATATTCATTAATTAACATATTCACATTCATTCATTAACATATAATATTCATTCTTTTAGTTTTTACATATTATAAAAAATATGGCTATCATGATATGATTACAATCACTTTTTTTTTGTTTCGTTTTTAAAGCTACATAAAGCTGAAGTGGAGTATCATTTTCTAAATCAATATCTGTCCGCCCTTTAGTTGTTCTACCTTCTGCTCATGATCTTAATGTACGCCTAGTTGTCTACTCGTGACGTGGATGCCACTTCAAGGGGGGGTCTACTACAATAAGAAAGAAATGTTAAAATGATATGTTTTATTATTATTGTTACAAGTATTTCATTAATTAAAAGAACATTAGAGTGGTTCTCTTTACTTGATGGGTCCACATCATGTTACTAAACTTTTGTTATAGACTCATGCTCAACATGCTGAACACCCTCTAAATCCTGATCTACAGTTGAAACACAAAAGGTTATATTAATTAATACACCAATTGAAATAAAATATGTTTAAGAGAACATGAGAGTGGTCCTCTTTACTTGATGGGGCCACATCATGTTTTTGATCTTCTCTAGCCTAATCATGCTCAACATGTTGATCACACTCTACATGCTCTAAAGTTGAAACATGAAAGGTTACATTAATAAATACACCAAATGCAATTAAATATGTTTAAAAGAACTTTAGAGTGGTCCTCTTTACCTGATGGGGCCACATCATGTTCTTGATCTTCTCTAGCTTGATCATGCTCTACATGCTCTAAAGTACCAGGATACACACCATGACCTTTATTTGCACGTTGTGCTCCACCCTCACTAGGCTCCATTCTAATGTCATGTGTAGTATTATCAATGCCTGAATGCTTAAAATAAATAGGCATGTAATTACTTTATGGTGGAAATTAATATTGAATAGATTGCACAAGTATTCAATTTTAAATAAACTTTATTGAGTTTATTTACCTACGTTTTAGATGTAGTGGAAGGTTGTTTTTTCCCAGTCAAGACTCTTAAGCATTCAGCCACAACTCCATAGCCTTGCTGGAAGGCAATCTTCAAGTCCTCTTCTATGGGAACTTTGTTGAATTCAAAGCCCTACATTTTTGCATAAGATCATGAATTTTTCTTCTATGGTGTGATATAACCAAAAAAAAATTCAATTTATTATTTGGATACTATATTTCATTTATTGATACTTAGAATTCATGTGGCTAATTTCATATAACCACCAGAGCCAAGTTTGTGTTGCCCGTGTTTTTCTAGTCTTTCCTTTGTTGCCTTTGATGTGTTGGGTAGCCTATGAAAAGTTTGAAATACGTTAGATTATGTAAAAAGAAAGAGTAATCAGTATATAATTACATTTTTGATAGTATCACATACCTTCCTTGGCCCAGTGGTTTCTTTCCTTTCTTCTTTTTAGCCTTCTCCTTTCCATCCGACACTAGGTCCTTCCACTCCTTCTCCAGAATCATGGGGGGATGCTCGTACTTTTTTTTCTTCTCTAAATGTGACCTATATTGGTCCCTTGCATACTTTAGATAGGTACCAGCTTTCTTAAGGACCTTGGTTTAGTTGAATGTTTTATCACCGAACAACACAACTAAATGGTTAATGAGCTCATCTTTTAAATCTTTATTTTGGGCATTCCACCATGTACGTATGGTGGGCCCGAAGAACTCCAATGTAATATCACTTAGATGTTTATAAAAAATATCATTTCTTGCAAAATGATCATGGGATCAATAGTCTAAAAGGAGCGATCAATAAGTAAATTTCAATTGGATTATATATAATAATAATTAAAACATTTTAAAGTACCTGGGACCTTCTCTATCTTTATGGGAACGAAATTCTCGGTCACCACAAGTGTGACCGGAAATGTTCCCATACTAGTAATATGGGAAGATTCAGGAAATGTTGCTAAAACATCACCAATACTAGTGGCCTTTGCATCCCAAGGTACATGTTCTGACGCATGTTTTGGAATGTGTTCGATGTCAGAGGGTGCATTAACAGATGCCTACATGGTATGTGTTGCCGACATTTCAGATGAAAATATAGGCACGGATGATGGGGTCAGATGATGTAATGTATGCCTAGGAAAATTAGCATGGACACTTGTACCAACCCCTACTCCTCGGGCAGCACTTACAGTACCCTGATCATGGCCAAGAGCATCATGAGGAGGCAAATAACCCTATAAAAAAAACACATATTTTAGTTCATGACATAAAAGAGTACAAAATATAAAACCATGAATGAACTTATGTTATAATTAAAGACCTCATGACAACTTACTTGCAAGTTTTGTAATCTCTCAGACAATATTTTAACCCTCTCTTATCTCATCTATTTGAGGCACTATGAATATCAACTTAAAAATTTCTTCATTGCATTTTTTTGGATCTTCTTTATCATATTAAGAGGGTTTTCTGAATAAGCGATGTCATCATCAAAAAATATTAACTGCACCTCACTATGGATGCTCTCCCCTACTGCTAGTGCCTTTCCTCGATCACTCGACTGCAACAAGAATATTAAAAACATTATCAAAATTAACCCAATAAACTTATGAAAAAAATATAATAATAATTTTTTTTGCTTGTATCTAATTTGTACAATTACAATGAGGTAAACCTTTCAGGTAGAAGTGCCTGAAGATACATCGCAATTTGTGCTCTAGGCCAAAGCCTTCTTTGTATGATCAATGTCTTGTTGTGACAAAAATTAAATATAAAAAAATATTACCGAAATGAAACCAATAGACTTACGAAAAAAAGCATAAGAATAAAATGGTATATTGGAGTCATTAATTGGAGGTTGGGTAAAATGGTACATAGTACGTACCACCCCCATAGTAACTATGTTTGTAACTAATCAATTCAAATTGTAATCAATTAGCAACTCTTCCCTTGCAGTTATTGATTTTATCGCACATACGAATACACGGTTTCCCTCACACGCCTCGAATATGCAATTGGGTTGGTTATTTGTTGACCCAGGTCATGTACTGTTTATAAACCCTGCAATATTCCCTGATGCTTTTGGCCTTCTGTTAATGTACATAGCCACTCCTTTAGTTTGATCCTTATCTTTTAGTTGTATATAATTTGCTGATAGGGCATACCTACGTATACTTCGTGTATATCAAACCAGTTGCATCCAATCTTTGTAACTATAACAGGGTCCGACATACTCCATCAATTAAGTAACTTTTTTCATAACAAACCTTTATGTCGTCCATGCAAAATAGGCCCAAACCATGTAATGACGATGATGTTATGTGATATATCCTCTCGTTGACACAAAAATTAATGTTTATTGTAGGAAGTTCCTTGGGTACCCATTGTTTCCGTAGATGTTTGTACCTCAAGGGCACCTCGACGTTGCCTATTCTCTCATCATCATAAGAACATGACCCTCCTTCAGCAAGAAAAAATTCCATGCGTTTACGAAATTTTCTTCTAATCTTTTGACCTCTAGTTGATCTCCCTCTTTTAGACATACTACATGTCTCGCTTTCCTCTTCTCTTCTTGAATTTCCCTCGCTCGAGGAAGACAAATTTGAAAAATACCTATTTGGTGGTACCTGCACTCATAAGGATGTTGGATGAAGTTCTTTAATGGTGATGTGATCCCAAGGTGACATTATGATTAATCTATCATTTCATCCCTATAATTTCACAGGTTATAAGGTAGTCAAGTCTTGATAGATTGCAAGCTATTTTTACTACCATCCAAATTTGTCCATCACAAATCAAATCTACTTAATGTTTTAACTCCCAAACTTTGTAACAAGTGTTAAATGTGACTATGATCCACTAGTTACACAACCAAGGCCTCAAATGTATTCTCTAATTATAATCAAAGGACATTTTCTCTTCATTCAAGTAAATAAACTTGAAGGGAAACACCACAAGTGGTTTATTGGACACCTACATGATTAAAACTAGCAGCAAATTTATATTTAATTTCCATATGTCTAAGTGGTTAACAGGGAGGGAGTGTGTACTAGGCTTGGTTAAGTCATCATAAGTTTTCACTTTGGCAATAATTTTTTTAAGTCATATTAAATCTTCCTATGTCTAATTGCTAGGAGACTTTTGGTATGTTTTAAGGGAGGATAATTGATGAAAGAGCCCAAAGACTAGCCTTTCTCCATGGTATCCAGGTACACATAGCAGCGGTCTTCTCTTATACAGTTGGACATGATTTAAAGAACTTAGCTAGGAATTATTCATTTAACCTAAGGTTTTCTCATAATGCCATCATTGGAAAAGTATGATCAAATTCTTCTATTATGAAGAATTGGTCTATGTGCCTCTAGTAATCACTATAAATGTTTGTAAGGATAAAATGACTAATTGCATCAGGTAGGAGAGAATCAACTTTGAGTTCTTCAAAGATTATATTCCTCTATTCATAATTTTAAGGGTTGTGTGTGGAGGAGGTTATCACTACCAAGAAGGGAGGAGACCTTTCCTTGTATTCTTTTATAATTTTCATTATTCTTATTTATTTTACACTTACATTTACAAATACACATACATATGCATTTACTATTTTCATTTATTTCTCATGTAGTTTAATAGCTTGATCGATTCCATATTATATGTGTTGAAGACTTTAGAATTTCAATTACATTAATTTATGGATATTTTGTATCTATAACACTACAAAACCATATGCTCTTTGCATTTACACTTGCATTTAGAAATACACATTTATATACATAGATATAGATTTCTTTAATGATATGTTGCATTTATTGTTCTAGGAGAGCATCCAGTAATTGCATTTACATTTACATTTAAAATACATATACATTACATTACATTACATACATACATACATACATACATACATATATATAAATGTGCATGTGTGTGTGTATCATTTTATATTCGTTCAGAACAACCCATTAGGTTTGCACATGGATAAAAATTCATAAAATTAGATCTCCCATACATGTTTTGTTGAAACCTAGGCTTGAACCTCTCATTTCACATGCTTTTCTTCACAAAACTCTTGAGGACAGCAGCTATACCTTCTTTATTTCTCATCCTACACCCTGTTCATGCATCCTACAATTACAAAAATATCCATGGGGCCTCTTACACAAGCTACAATAATTAATTTTTTTTAAGTGCCCCTTTATATCATGTTTGGGCTACAAAACCCTCAAAAATAGGGTAACTCAGATTATGATTTGTTGGTGAGCTGTATGGACAAAATAATTAGCACTAACTCATTCTTGGAGTCTTTTGAAAGAGAAGTGAATCAAGTGGCAGTTAAGTACAAACCTTATAGTGTCAAAGTGAATGAGGTGATCAATTTTTATTGGCCAACTGATGAAGAGTAACAAAAATGGGTAAATGCATATTTAACTGAGGAAGAGTGAAAAGGAGTAGGCTACTAACAGTTGACAAATCAGCTATTGAAGTTACAACATATTCCAGTTTTGTTTTTTGGTGACAGTCTAGGCATGGAATTCTTGAAGTTTTTTGTTGATGCATCAACCATTCTCAGTGGGCACGATGAATAAGAAGATTTTCCAGGGAGATTGCTATTGTAACAAATTTTTGGAATATCACAAGGCGGTCCAATTGGCTGGTGACATGTGTGCTTTTTGTCCTGATGCTTGTTTGCTCCTTTTTCTATAAGAAGGATTTCAAGGCTAGAAGTATGGGTTAGCAAGTTAGATATTTTTGGTCGAGTCTAGATGAAGTTGTAGAGAAAATTGTAAAGTCTGATGGTTTTAGGGAAAATGAAATTTAGGTTTTGAGTCATTCTGTAGTAGGTTTTTAATTCATGGGGATTTGATGTTTTATGATAGTACTGGCATTTGAATTGATATGATTAATTCAAACTCATGTCTCTCCATTGTACAAGCATATCTGAATTTTGAATAAAATGATCAAGGGTTGGTTCGTTCATCTCACTATTGTGGTGTGTATGATTCTTGTTTTAGGTTTAATTCAAGGAATTAATTAAAATGCTTGAAGGGGATTGTAGGTGGATATGTTCTGTATAAGGATTTGATAAGTAGTATTGGGTTAGAATACATATTGATGAGATTGTAGAGCAATATTATCAAGGATCTTATATGTTATGTGTTAAATATGTCATAAACCCTTAGATGCTTATAAATTTGACTCCTCCAATGGATATATGGCACCGATCTAAGTTGTACTTATTCATATGGTTCAATATTTGTTTTCCTTTACCTAGAGCTTGCTACAAATTGCAAATCAATGACTATCTTATATTGTGAAATGTTGTTGTAGTTATCTCATGCTCCAAATAGTTGATATTATTGATAAACAACCAATTTTGTTCGGTATTATCCTATTATGTTGAGCTATTAAATGAGATTATCTATTGTTGTTAATGTTGTTTATGATGATGGTACAGAGGTAGTAAACGCATTAAGGGATCACCCTCCTGGGTCTTGCAGAGCCCAAAGTATAGGTCTTTCAAATCCTCGTTAGTTGGTCCAAGTCCTAAGAGATGCCCTTTATTGGAATTGGCAATTCCATAGGTAGATTAGAAGATCAACCTGCTTACCGTAAAAAAAACTAACACCTTGCATATGTTTGTGGTGGATGTATTAAAGAAGAATTGTATTCATTTATTTCCATTCATTAGATCTACCGTAGCCTAGCATATACTTGGGCTAAGTCTACAATTGCTTCAGACTCATGCGATGAAGGCTATATGTGATGAAATCCTAGACCTCAACCAAGATGTGGGTAGACTATGGGAGTTTTTCCAAGACCTGAGGCTGGTGGATAAAAATGTGAAAGACTAAGCTATTTTATTTTTTGTCTTATCTTATACCATTTTATTAGAATGGGGGTGCCAATGTACAAGAAGATCTTTGGAAACGAGGCAAGAAAATTGAAGGTTCAAGAGAATGGGGGTGCCAAACTTACAGTACTCATTGTCCCTTGGTCATCGATTTCCCTTGAGTGCCCTCAACCTCATCCTCGGCACTGGTATTGACCTTGTTTTCACTCCTCCAAACTCTTCCTCAGTGCTGATATTGACCTTGTTTTCACTCCAAACTCTTCGTCGACACTGGTATTGACCTTGTTTTAACTCCAAACTCTTCCTTGGCACTGGTATTGACCTTGTTTTCACTCCTCCAAACTCTTCCTCGGCGCTGATATTGACCTTGTTTTCACTCCTCCAAACTCTTCATCAGCACTGGTATTGACCTTGTTTTAACTCCAAACTCTTCCTTGGCACTAGCATTGGCCTTTTTTTCACTACTCCAAACCCTTCCTCGGCGTTGGCATTGACCTTGTTTTCACTATCCGAACTCTTCCTCGGCGCTGGCATTGACCTTGTTTTCACTACTCCAAACTCTTCCTCGGCGCTGGCATTGACCTTTCACTTCTCCAATTTGACAAGTTACAACCTGGTTTCGTTAGCTTTTACGATATGTTAATTAAGTTCAAAATTTTGGCGCCATTTAGCTAGGTTTTAATATTCTACAATATAGTTAAGTATATATTAGCTATATTTTACATAATAAATAATATAATTATTCAACTTATTATAATTATATATTATATTCTTTAACAAAATTAGTAAATACGTATAAAATTATTATAATTAATAATTATAATAAGTATATTTTTATATAATACAAAATATAATTAATATAATATATATTTAATATAATAGTAATATATATTAATATGAGAGAGAGAAACTAAATTTTAATTGGTTGTTTCATGTCAACAATCCAAGGATGGCATGTGTCCTTGGGGAGTTATGCTGAAGGTAGCATGCCATTTGATTAAAGATATGATAATTCTCCTTTAAGACCTCTCCAATGTACCCATTGCACACTTAAGGAGACAAAGATAGATATAGGGAAGAAAATATAGAGAGAGGGGGAGATAATGAAAAACATACAAATAGAAAGGAAAATAAAGAGATAGAGAGGGGTAGAGAGATAAAGATATAAGGATGAATAGATAGAGATATAGGGAGGGTTATTGATATATCTCTCCCTGTTTCTCTCTATATCTCTATATCTCGCACTATCTATGTCACTCCCGCCTCTTCCCCCCTCTCCCCCCTTTCTCTCTCATTCACTCCATCTCTCCCTCCATCTCTCCTACTCTATGTCTCTATCTCTATTTCTCTTTTTATCTCCCTCTTACTCCTCTCTCTATCTCTTTCTATCTATATCCCTTTCTCTCCCTCCCCCTCTCTATCTCCCCCTCTTTATCTCTCACCATCTCTCCCTCCCTATCCCCCCTATCAATCAACTCTCTATTTCCACCTCTTTTCCTTTCTCGACCCATATATCTCCATCTCTCTTTCTCTTCCCATATATCTCTATCTCTCTCTCTTTCTCTCCCCATCTATCTCTCTTTCCCAATATATTAACTAAGAAGCCATGCAAGCATACAATAGTATATGTTGGTAAAACTATAATAGTGTTTTATTAAACTATTTAAGTAACACTTATCTTTCTAATGTCAAGCCTTCTTATAAAAATAGTGTTTTATTAAACTATAAGTAGATTATTGTCACCAGTCTTCATTCAACATGAAATTCCAAATATAGCAATTATTTTGTTGCTTTTTTCAATTTTCATTAACCAAGCTATTTACTGGGTTGAATAAAGTTGTGTTATGACCCTTCATCTCTTTAAAATAATTAGACAATATTAGCGAGATCAGAAAGGGGAGAAAACTAAACTCCTTAAAAATAGGGGTAGTTGTGGGTTTGTTGGTTATCTTTGTATACTATATACTTAGTTCCTCTAGGATAAATAAGTAACTTTAGATCATTTTCTTAGTTGTGTATCCTAACTAATAGAGAGTAAACTTTTTCATTTTAATTGACTACTACATAATAGTTTATGTGTTGAAAGAATTGTTTCCATTCTTTGTAGTTTTTACATTGGAATACAAATCATATTCAATTTCATGCCAATATACTTCTTTCATAAAGATATTTGTTCAAAATAAATGCTTCATAACCCATCTAATCAAATGATAATTAACCTATCAAAAAGGCAATAAGAATTTTCTAAAGAAAAGAAAACTTGACCCAATCATAAGTGTATGGCCTTCGAAGAATGGAGTGATCCACCTTAGCAATAACAACTACCTGATTTAGACCTGGGTATGTGCAGGATCATGATGGGCCAAAAAGTGGCAACATGAAAAAAGTAGCATTTTGAACTCGCCAAAAAATGCAAAAATCCTGAATTGACTTTTTTTTTGGGTTGGCTATCAGTACATTGCTCCATAGCAATGCCCAAGCCAAAGTACTAAAAATCAGATATTTGATTTTTTTTGGATATCCAATTCATGTCTAATATCTAATCTGAAAACATTTTAAAATGTAATATTTGCGCTATAACCGAGTATCTCGATCTAAACCGGCATCCAATTTTTGCACACATATACCCAAGAGTAATTAGTAGGTGGAGGTGGGCAAGAGAGAGAGAGAGAGGGAGAGAGAGGGAAAGGAGGGAGAGAGAGAGAGAGAGAGAGAGAGAGAGAGAGAGAGAGAGAGAGGAGAGAGAGAGAGAGAGATAGAGATAGAGAGAGAGAGAGAGATAGAGAGAGAGGGAGAAAAGGAGAGATATATATATATAGAGAAAAGAATTAGGAGGGGAAGGGAGAGGGAAGAGGGAAGAAGGAGAGAGAGAGAGAGAGAGAGAGAGAGAGAGAGAGAGAGAGAGAGAGAGAGAGAGGAGGGGAAGGGAGAGGAAGAGTGCTGCGGGTAGAGGATACAAGGTTTAAGGCTTATGGCTGAGGGATAGGGAGGAGAGACTTGAGAGAGAGAGAGGGAGGGGGGGCTAAGGGTACAAGGTAGATGGTTTAAGGGTTTAGGGTTAAGGGTGGAAGGGAGAGAGATAGAGGGAGTGAGTGAGTGAGAGAAAGACCCAAGAGAGGGAGAAGGGGTAGGAGGGAGAGACTTGAGATAGAGTGAGTGAGTGAGTGAGTGAGAGAGATACCTCAGAGAGGGAGTGGTGCTAGGAGGGAGACACTTGAGAGAGAGAGATAAAGGGAGGTAAAATGTGGTAGAGGGTAGAGGGTTTAAGGTTTAGGGTAGAGGGAAGAGAGATAGAGGGAGGAGTGAGGAGAGAGAGAGAGAGTGAGAGACCAAATACTTATTGATAACCATAAATCTTTGATATCTCTACCTTTTATATTCAACACATATGGACTAATAGTTGAACACAAAAAATCTATTTGTTGTTATAAAAACAACACATAATGATTTAAAATACAACTTATACTAATGAAAAATGGACCAATAGTTGAACACTAAAACTTTTTGAAATTCCTTCACATTTAATGGGAAAATACATGTTATTTATTGTGCTCACCTTTTATATTTGTGATAGGACAAACTATTAATATAAAATTATCCAATGCTTGTACATTGCTACCCCAATTTTTGTACACATAAGAAAAATATTTTTTTCACTATGAGAACAATACTTGTTTCAATGAGTGTATTATTTTATTAAATGAGCATTTTATTTTTTAAATGATATACTTATAGTGGAGAGTTGTGATATTTTATTTGAAACAAAAAAATACTTATTTCACTTCTTCATGAATGTATTTATGTTTTTTTCATATAACATTTAGAGGTTCTCATGTGTTCAAGTATGGGTCCATTTTTTTATCAACATTTGGTTTTTCTTTATTTACAATATATAGTATAAATATGTGGTAAGACTGGGTATTATCACTAGCATACCTATATTTTAAAAATATATGTAAAGTACGTTGAGAGATATCCTTCTTCTGAAGATGCTTATTTTTAATCAATTGAACCTTAACCCAAATTGAAGCTTAACCCCAACCATAAAGCTTATTGAACCCTAATTGTAACCCTATTTCAAGCTGGTTCGGATTATAGGCTCATAGACAAGGACAAATTCCCTAGAAGATTGTCTTTCAAGTTTGAAAAAGTGTAGATGGAAAACTCAAACTTCGAAATGGTTGTCACTGACTCTTGGCTCACCCAAACAGTTGATCATTGCACTAATATGTGCATATTCAATAGAAAGTTAAAATTCATAAAACTTAGACTAAAATAGTAGAATATCCAAGTCTTTAGAAACCTTTTCAAAGAAAGGATCTCCTTGAAAGTAGAATGGCTAAGATCCAAAAAGACCTCTCAAATGATTTTTCCTACATCCTAATAGAAGAAGAGAGGAATCTCATAATTTAATTGGATGGTGTCTATAGTTTTAAATAAATCTATTGGAGTAAAAAATCAAGGATTAAATGACTTAAATAAGGTGTAAAACCAAGTTTTTCATTTAACATGAAAAATTAGAAGGCAAAGAAACATAATATGAAGATTGAAGATGCTTATGGATAAACTTATGATAATCCTGACACCATTAAGGATTTGTTGGTTTCCTCTTGGGAAAACATGCTCGTGGAGAAAAATGAAGACAAAAAAGAGAAGAAAAGAAGGATCTCTTCCTGTATCATACCCCAACCTTGGATGATGATTCAAAATTCTAATTTAAAGTAGCTAAAGATGTCATTAAGGAAGAATGTAGCTAACAATATTGTCATGGAAGAAAATCTCTTACATCATTGTCATGAGTTTACAAGCATGCTTGGTGGAGATCATTGTAAGTATCATCTAGCAGAAACATCACATATTGCATATATGCTTGCCTACACCTCACTTGGAGAGATTGAGTTTGGGTGGAATATGTGAATAAATATAGATTGCTATAGGAATGATATAAAATTGTATTGAAATATTGGATATATGCTCATCAATCTGGTTGAAAATTTTATGTCACCTATAATTTTGTGCCAACTGAAAGGTCATTTTTTGATCTAACAATTATACTTGAACATAACTAAAAATTTAATAATGTTTACAAGAATTTCAGAATAAACACTTGGATTCTTAAATATTGACACATTTTAACTTTATGTCTCTCTGTCCCATATTCTCTCTCCCTCTACCTATCTCTCTCCCTTTCTCCCTTCCTCTCTCTATCTCTTCCCATCTGAGCTCTCTCCTTATACCCCTATCTATCTTCATATGTCAACCTTTTTGTCCCTTTCTCTTCCCATATATCTCTATATATATGTCTTTCTTTTCCCATTTATCTCTCCCCCTCTCTGTCCCCTTACTTCTATCTCCCTCTCCATTTCCATTTTTCTTTCTCTACTTATATCTCTCTATATATCTCTATCAATTTTCTCCCTCTTACTCTCTCATTCTATATTCATCTCTACCTCTATCAATTTTTCTCACTCTTCCTCTCTCACTCTATATTCATCTCTACCTCTATATTCCTCCCTCCCCCTCCATCTGTAGAAATTTCTCCCTCTATCTACCCATCCATCTCACTTCCTATCTCTAGAAATGTCTCCCTCTCTCTATCTTACTCACTCCATCTCTTCTACTCTATATCTTTATCTTTATTTCTCGCTCGATCTCCCTCTCACTCATCTCTCTATCTCTTTCTATCCATATACTGGTCAATCTCCCTCTCTCGTCTCTCTATCTCTTTCTATCCATATACTTATATACATATATCTCCCTATGCATCTATGTCCCTATCTCTTTTCCTATCTCTATCTATCTCTCTATATTAGCCTCCCCCTCTCACTCTCCCTCTCTCCCCCTCTCTACATCTATCTCCCTCTTCCCCATCTTCTATCTCCCTCCTCTACATACTTCTCTCCCTTTCTCCCTCCCTCTATCTCTCCCCATCTCTCCCTCTCTTGTTCCCCTCCCTATACCCCTATCTATCTTCTTCATATCTCAACCTATTTGTTCCTTTATCTCTCTCATATCTCTATATCTATGTCTTTCTCTTCCCATTTATCTATCTCTCCCTCTCTCTTTCTCTCTCTCTCTCTCTCTATCTCCCCCTATTTCTATCTCCCTATCCATCTCTATTTGTCTTTCTCTACTTATCTCTCTCTCTCTCTCTCCCCTCTCTCTATATCTCTTTATATCTCTATCTTGCCATTTCTTTCTCTCTCTCTCTCTCTATATATATATATATATATATCCCCCCTCTATCTCCCTATCTCTATATATATTTATTTCTCCCTCTATCTCTCTCTATATATCTATCTATTTTTATCCCTTTTCCTCTCTCATTCTATATTCATCTCTACCTCTATCTATAAGGAGAGATACAAATGTGAAGCATTGGACCTTCCCAAAGATCCACCAATCTCAACACTACTCCCCACTATTTATAGCATTTAAGTACATATTGTATGCTAGATTAGGAGGCATGTGTCAAATCTCATTTTTATTGATGTAAAATAGGTCCAGAGTCACAAATTTGACATAGAGTTAGTTATAGTTTTGTGTAAAATTTCAAGTACCACATAGAGAAAAGATATTCAAGTTTTCCCACTTCAATTTATCATTTATGTTATTTGAATTAAAATATTTTAAATCATACTCTTAATCCATCTAAAAAAGAAAAACAAATTGATATATAATTTTTTATTAAATACATTTTAACTTATTTTCTTGGATTGTATAAATATCTTTCTTTATTTACATTTGGGCTGTTTATTTACAATATATAGTATAAATATGTGGTAAGACTGGGTATTATCATCACGATTGAGTGTGCCCTCTCCCCTAATAAATTTTTTTATTTTTCACCATGCACAACTACTGGGCTCTCTCCCCTAATAAATATTTTTATTTTGCAGAGGGACAAGTTCGCATGGCCGTAGATCAATCATTGTGTGATCTCAGACGTTTCCTGCCATCTCGCGATGACCCCACTAGTTGATTGCAATATCATAGGTGAGCGCCATGTGTACTTGGCCCTCTCCCCTAATAAATGATTTTATTTTGTAAAGGGACAAGTTTGCATGTCCGTAGATCAATCGTCATGTGATCTCAGCCATTCCCCGCCATCCCGCGATGACCCCAGTAGTTGATCGCAATATCATGGGCAAGTGCCACATGTCTCATCCGGTGAAGCCAAAGGAATGATAAATAATTTGATGCATCTTTAATGCATTATGTCATGGGTTACTAAAGCAATTATAATATGCAAGTTTTTAAAATCAACTGAGATGTTATAATCTCAATAGAAAGGTGCTCGATGGTTAATAACAAGGCTGGCGACTGTGTTGAATGAATAGGATTGTCGATGGTTGAGATCCACGGTTGCTTGCCATCGTGTGATCAAAAGTTGTGAGTTCTTTATTGATTGTGATATCATGGGCGAGCACCACATGTCTCATCCAGTGAAGCCGAAGGAATGATAAATACTTTGATGCATTTTTAATACATTATATCATGGGTTACTAAAGCAGTTATAAGATGCATGTGTTTTAAATCAACAGAGATGTTATAATCCTAGTAGAAAGGTGCTTGATGGTTAATAACAAGGCTGGTGACTGTGTTGAATGAACAATATTGCCGATGGTTGAGATCCACAGTTTCCCACCATCGTGTGATCAAAAGTTGCCAGTTCTTTATTGATTGTGATATCATGGGCGGGCACCACGTGTCTCATCCGGTGAAGCCGAAGGAATGATAAATACTTTGATGCATCTTTAATACATTATGTTGTGGGTTATATTTATTAATGTCTTAATATTAGTTTATAAATTGAACATTAATTATAAATATTTTAAAATAAAATTAAACTAAATTCTAATTTTAAAATCCATCGTAAATATTTATTATCTATTTAGTTTTACTAATTATCTAATATGAATTAAATTAAATTAAATTAAATATTTATTTTAAATTAATTAAACAATTATTAATTAGAATTTTAGAATAAATTAAGAAATAAGATCTATATAAAATCAACTTTTCTATTTTTTTTCTTTGTGTCCAAATCATTTCATTTTCTAAAATTATATTAAATTCTAGATATCATAATTAAACAAAAAACTTTATTCTATTCTAATCCTAACCCTAGTTAAACCCTAACCCTATTTGGACTCTAACCCTTACCCTAATTGAACACTAAATCTAATTGTAATTGACCCCTAAGCATAATTGAATTCTACCCCTAACCCTAACCCTCACTCTAACTAAACCCTAAAGCTAACTCTAATCAAACCCTAACCCAAGCCTACTTGATTCATAATCCCAACCCTAACCCAAACCCTAATTGAACTTTAAAACTAACCTTAATTAAGTATTAACCCTAATTGAACATTTATTGAATAGTAGTCCTAATTGTACCATAATCCTAACTTTGAACTACAATTGAAATCTAATCCTAACCCTAACACTAATTCTTATCCTAATTGAGCCTTAACCCCAACCCTAACGTTAACCTTGACCCTATTTGAACTCTTACTGAATTCATAACCTTAATTAAACCCCAACCTCATCCTTAATCCTAACTCAAATTGAACATTAATTAAACCCTAAACCTAACCCTAAGTGAACACTAATCCTAATTGAACTCTAACTTTTTAGTTGAAAATATTAAAGTTCCTTAGATTTTCCCATTCATCATCATTTATCATTCAATTCCTAATAGAACTCCAAAAATTTATACTTTTATAATGTTTTAATACACACCTGATATTAAGGGTTCAAGGTCTAAGGGTTTATAGTTTAAGGGTTAAGGGTTTAGGGTTTATGGTTAAGGGTGAGGGAGAGATAGAGATAATTCTGAGTGAGAGAGGAGATACCTGAGAGAGGAGAGGGGTAGGAGGGAGAGACTTGAGAGAGAGAGGGTAGAGGGTCGCATGGGTTAAGGGTTTTAGGGTTATGGGTAGAGGAGAGAGGACAGAGGATTTAGTGAGAGCAGAGGGTTAAGGGCATAGGAGGATATAAGAGTGAGAGAGAGAGAGACCCGAGAGGGAGAGGAAAAGAGGGAGGGAGTCAGAGATATGGGCTGGTAGAGGGTTGGGTCGTAGAGGGTAGAGGGTTTAAGGGTTTAAGGGTTTAGAGCTTAAGGGCTATGGGCTTGCCTATGGTTAAGGTTTGTAGTTTAGGGTTTAAGGACACACACATAGAGGAGGGAGGAGAGATAGATAAAGACCTAAGAGAGAGAGAGGGGGTAGGAGGAGAGACCTTGAGAGAGAGAGGTCGAGGGCAGAGGGTGAGGGCTTCATGGGTTAAGGGTTTAGGGTTATGCAGAGGGGAGAGAGACATAGGATTTAGTGAGAGAGAGAGGGAGGGAGTGAGAGAGACAGAGAGTAGAGGGTTAAGGGTAGAGGGCAGAAGGTAGAGGGTTAAGGGCAGAGGAGAGGAGATAAGAGGAGGAGGAGAGACCTAAGAGAGGGAGAGGGGGTAGGAGGGTGATACTTGAGAGAGAGAGGGAAAGAGGGAGGGAGTGGGAGAGAGATATGGGCCGGTAGAGGGTTAAACATAGAGGATAGAGGGTTTAAGGGTTTAGAGTTTAAGGGTTAAGGGTTTAAGGGAGACACATAGAGGGAGTGAGTGAGAGATAGATAAAGACCTAAGAGAGGGAGACACATAAAGGGAGTGAGTGAGTGAGAGATAGATGAATTTGAAAAAATAAATCTACACTGGGTGACAACATGACTATAGACATGAAATGGATTGCAGTGAGATAAATAATATAAATGGTTGCTACCACTATCTCATTTTCTCTTTGGATAGTCATTACTAAGTCCTAAAAAGTGAATAGCAAAGGGATAGGTTTCAATAATATACCTTCATTTGACAAGTCCTACACTTTTTTCATTGACCCAATAAGGCATTGCTTACAAATCATTTCATATCTTTTTGATAAAATCAAAAGGAGGACTAATGTATCCAATTGTAAGAAGAAAGCAATGTCCAAGGGAGGGGTAGTACCATCATCTTAGGTACCACTACTGCAAGATGATAAATGACAATCCTTGTGTTTGTATGCATGGAGGTCCTAAAGCATACTTTGGGTAAGGTGAATTCATGGCTTCTTTTGGTGAAAGGTTTCCCAAGAATGAGCAAAGATCCAGTGTTCCGTCAAGCTATGTTGTATGATTTAGTATTTTTTCGTCTTTACCTAGAGCTTGCTAAAAATTGCAAATCAATGACCTATTTTATCTTGGGATTGTGTTGTAGTTATCTCATGCTCCAAATAGCTGATAATGTCAATGAATAGCTAATTCTATTTGATATTATCCTATTATGTTGAGCTATTAAATGAGATTATCTATTATTGTTAATGTTGTTTATGATATTGGTGCAGAGGTTGTAAACACATTAAGGGATCACCCTCCTAGGTCTTGCAGAGCCCAAAGTGTAGGAGGATTTTTTAAAGTCCTCATCAATTGGTCCAGGTCCTTCGAGCTTCCCTTGATTGGGATTGGCAATTCCATAGGTAGATTAGAAGACCAACCTAGTTACATTGTAAAACAAAACTAACACTTCCCTCTACCCTTAACCCAAAACTCAAAACCCTTAACCCTTAAACCTTAAACCTTAAACCATCTACCCTCTACCCTTAACCCCCTCCCTCTATCTCTCTTCCACCCCCTCCCTCTC
>VDFB02047230.1:369370975-369392325 GCA_007258455.2 Sequoia sempervirens | reverse complement strand
AAAATAGAATTTTGATACATACAAAAATAGTTATGTTGTATACTGTTCACCTATGTTTGCATTGTAATTGGTTTGACTTTGAAACTTGATTAAGGAAAAGAATATTCAATTAAATGCTATGAAACCAATTCCATACACTAGATATCTTAGTTAAATATCTAAATTCGAAAAAATTATAATTTTATCCTTCATGGAAAAAAATTTACATTGTATACGGTGAGCATCACTCCTTAAAAATGGTGTTTACTAGAAGAAAAAATAGTTTTCGAAGGAGACAGAAAAAGAAGTGCAATCTGATTCCAAAATTTTTGAAAAAAATATATTTAGAATCTATAGACAAAATGTCACAAATCACTAGTTTGCATCATCTTCAAATTCCTCATGGTTTAGCTACTATAGGTGCCTGAAAGTGAAAATTTAGTTAGAAAAAATCAGTTCAGTGTCCAATCTCGCCAAAAATTGTAAACTAGTATTGTGGGATCACCTTATTTCCAAAAAATTGAGTCACAACTTTAAACCATTTAAAAAATATTAAAATTTCAACCATTGAGTTTTGGAAATCTAATGGTTCTAGTGTTATTCTGGAGGTTTGAATTCGCACGAATAGAGCTTTAGAAATTTCCTTCTAGAATGCAACTACAACTGTCCATTGAAAATTCATCAAACAGTCATGGTTATATTGATTTGTGTTGACATCTGGCTATAGACATATGTAATATCCTTCACACATATTTCCTTCATTACTTTGGTCCGGGGATTCAATTATTTTATAAGGTTGATAATTCGGCCTTGTTTGACCTTTACATTATTTTTGTAAAAATTTCTTAAGTTTTTAAGCCCTGGTCTTACGTTCTTCCTAGGCGGTCCCTCTTTTAAAACAAACTTTTTGTACATGCATATTTCTGCCACTTAAGTTCTTGTATCACTCCTTTAAATTTAGAGCCATCGTAGAAAAGTTTCGTTGTTTACTTTGATTATTGTGATGAGTAATATGAAGGTAAGGAATGGTGGATTGTGATCTTTCCATGTGTGTGCATCTACTGGTTCAAGTGTTATTCTGGATGTTTCAATTCACAAGTCTAGTGCTTCAGAGATTTACTTCTAGAATGCAACTACAATCGTCCATCAAAAAATCATTGAACAGTTGTGGGTTATATTAATTTGCACTAACATCTGGCTTCAGACATAATAAATATGTTGAAATTTGTCCCCATTCTAGACACTTTATGAAGGAATTTGAATGTGAAATTTTTTTTTCCTGGAAGAAAACAATATGTAAAATTTGTAGCATTTGATATTTTTTCCAACCATGCAATAATTTTTTATTGGCATATCTGTTTATTTTTCCACTAAATATTTTTATTAGTTTGAGATTATGTTTAATTCGCCAATGTTTTTTCTTATTCATTTAAAAATAAATTTAATTTTCCAATGAAAATATTTTTTTGGTTTGAAAAAAAAATTTAATCGCCAACAAATTTTGTTTTCTATTTTGAAAATAGGTTTAATTCGTTAATGGGAATATTTTATTGGTTTGAAAAAAGGTTTTAATCGCCAATGAAAATATTATATTGGTTTAAAAAAAATTGCAATTTGCCAATATTTTCCATAGACTTCTAGCAAATTTAGAAAAGATTCACCAATTGGGATTTTTTTTCCTGAAAAGTGAAAAAAATTGCCAATAAAATTAATATTTTTATCAAGAAGTATACAAGATTCGCTAGGATTTTACACCTTTTCCAAGGGGAGTTTCTTAAAGTTATCCCTGTAGTTACAAAACTTCTTGTGCAAGTTAAATGTTTGTTTGTTTGAAAGAACGAGAACCCTTAATTCTTTCCTTGATTTCCTTGATCCATGTGATAATTGATTCTCATCCATTGATGAGAATCCATGATCCATGTTTCATTCTTCCTTCCTCCTTGACCATTGATTAACCTTTTAATCTCAACCCTTCATTTCTCATTTGTCCTATAAATAGGTCACTATTTGGAAACAAATGGATCCATCTTTTTCAGAGAAAACTCATGTTTTTGAAATCACTCACACTCACACTCATATTTAACACTTTTTTAGTATCATTTTAGTTTATTTACTTGCATTAATTAGCTTACCTTCCATTAATGGCTTCCATGGTAACATAGATGCATTCATGTAGCTTATTTGGTAATTAGGGTTTCAATCTTTCTAGCTTAAAATCCATTTAGATTAGCTTTTCACTCACACATCTTGATCATCTTAGCATAAATCATGTTAAAATATCTTGCATCATGCTAGTTTACCATTTAAAATCATTTTTCATCACACATCTAACAATGGTTCCATTAGTTTTATTCAATAAAACTGATTGAAACAAGATCATTATCTAAGGGATTGGGAAAGGGTCATCGTTCCACATCAACACAACACCACTCCCACAATAGGGTAAGTTTCAATGGATTAGAATAGGCATATTTAAATCTTTTTTAGTTTAATATGTTAAGTTTTAATGGATACTTAGTTTAGTTTTCATTTGATTGATCTCTATTGGGATTGACGTTTAGTTGCATGAATATGCTTCATATCCTCATGGATCAAGTGTAGTCAGCCCATACTAATCCATCAGTCACATTTTGGCACTAGAAGGAGCACTTAACTGATCACATTTAACGAATTTTTCTCTCAAAGTTCATTTTCTAGTTTTTGCAAATATAATGACGCTTCAGGAGATTTCAACAACACTTTTGTCAGGCATCACCATATAGCGATGCTTTCTAAGTAGATACAATGACACCTAATTAAAACACTGACATTGATTAAAATAAGTGACGACTCCAATAATTTTTAGAAGCATCAAGAATGTAAAAACGATGACGTCACCAAATAGTGATGCTATCATTGCAACTGAATTTCTGTAGAGCAATGTTATTTTTCACTAGAGCGACGCTCATTTGAATTATAGTGATGCTATAGTGAAAAATGATGCTTTTTACTAGTAAGAAAAAATAGTGAGTAGATTTTATCATGTGCTTTAAATTTCTTGTTTTATCTGCTTTTTGACACATCAATGACTTCTCACTTTCTTAGGCTAACTGGGTTTTGCAGGTTGGATGAAAAAATTCAAAGTGAAGAAGCATTCTTGTCTTTAAAATCTTATAATTGTAACAAGTGTTTCGACACTTTTGGGGCAATTATAACCCATTTATCATGCTTTTTTATTTCACACTTTAGGACCACACTAAATTTCAACTTGGTTTTAAAATGAACACTCAAATTGGTTAAAATTGAACCCTCACATCATTTTGTTGTTGGCTTAAAATTGTAAAATACAACTTCCATACTTCGTTTGGTGCTTAAAATGAATTCACTTTGCTATGATGGGTTAAAATGAGCATTTTTTTTATTTGCTTAAATATACTTGTTGTGTGTATCCTAGTGGAACCCCTAAAAACTCTTTGTCTTCCCCTTGAAAATTCTAAACAATTTAGCTATCCTCATGTCTTAGGGATTAGGGTTTGTATTGCTAAAACCCTTTCTAATTACCCTTAAGCTTGCACCCTTATAAATGTTTTATTTTGGTGTTGACCTCTTAGCATCAGTTCCTGGTCATGGTAAGAACAACTTGATCCATTGAAATTCATGAAGTAATCGGCCCCTTGTTCCTAGGTTTGAGAAATATTTTATTTTATAAGGTTGATTTATTGACCTTGTTTGGCATTTACATCCTTTGAGTAAAATAGTTTTAAGTCCTTTGAGTCCTTTTCTTACATTGTACTAGGTGGTCCCCTTTTCAAAACAACTTGTGAGCATGCACGTAATGGATCCACTTATGTTCTTGTTTATAGCCTTGTTCATCGCACATCACAGATTCTCCTTTGATTGCTAGCCATGAATCTGTGATATGTGATGAATGGTTCCCTTTTCATATCGCTCATCACAGATGGAGTTCCAACCTTGGTTTCAAATTAGTGATGAGTGATATAGGCAATCTCCTCTATATCACTAGTTTCTCTTGCATCGTTGATTGCTTGTAAGTTTTTAGCTATGAATCATCAATGTGCAATGAGGTCCTATGTTCTCATATGCCATTGCTGATATGAAGTATTATCAAGGATGATTCTTTCTCAACCCTTAATCTCATCTTATGGACATGTGGTTTGATCCCAACTAGTCACTTGGAGTTCTTCATCGCTGATATGTTGTGACTGTTGTAAAGCAAGTCCACAATGGGAGATTTCAATGTTATGCCTTATGCCCATCGCATCGTTTGTGGCCATTGAGGTTTAAAGTGGATTCCCAAAACATGTATTAGTGATGGGTCATGGAATATATAATAGAATATTCCCCTCATCGTCGGCTCTTAGCACATCACCAATTCACTTGAAGGAGCACAAACTAGAATAGAGATACATGATGGCTATCAGACAAGGGATGACTAATGTGATTAAATGGTGATGTGGTAGTTTTCTGAGGTGTGATCGTCATTTTTGAGGAACAAGTTGTAAAAGCAAGGAGTGATGGTTAAGGAGCATCATTTATTGTGTTTTAAATAAAAAAAGATTTATGGTCATGATTCAAAGTTGGATGGTTGGTTTTCAACTCTCTCGCGTGAGCCTTCTTTGAACATTAATGGCTACATGATCCAATTACTCTACTTAATGAGGATTTTGAATTGTTTTACTTCACAATTTATAGTTATCGAGAGCTAAGAAATTAGTTTAGAGCCAAAGAAGAAGCATGTGGGTCTAAGGAAAGAAATTGGAAATATATTGAAGTAGTTTTCTTGAGTAAGTAGGTGTTCATACCTGCTCTATTTCAATAATGCATTAGTCTGCTTGTGAGTTCTAAATTCCTGGGGTTGGTGAGGGAATATTGCCTACAATTTCCATTTGGGTTGATAAGAATTGTGTGGGTCTAGGCTTTGATCTGCAAATTCAATTTGAGAACAAACAAGTGAAGGTTTTCCTGCAATTGAAGGTTTCCTACCTCTATTTTTGTTCTCTATGAGAATGAGTAAGCATAGTGAGTATTCCCAACTAGTTAGAAGGTCTAGGAGGATTAGTATGCTTGAACCTCAGGATGACACACTTGAAATTGAACAAGGTACACTAGGAGCTCCTACAAATCCAAAAGACAAGAGGAGAGCCAGTAATAAGTCTAAGAAGGGTGGTGTCAAGAGCACTTACAACCTAAGGAGTAGAGCTGTTCATAACCAAAGTGAGCTTGGTGTTAAACTGGCTAAGTATTGGGGGAAGAAGAAGAATAAGTACTACACAACTTATGATTCTTATATGGGGAGGCATGACTTTGCTATGGAGAATGGGGCCAGTCCTTTGAGTGATGAAGCAGATACTGACCCAGAGTATGACCATTACCTTCTCACACTGGTAGGTAGAGAGAATTCTGATGATGGAGAGATAGCTTCTCCAATTTGAACAAAATCATGAAGGGGACATGTATACTCTGATTCTAAAGATGATGAACCTTGACAGAAGTGATATCTTAGTTCCATTTTTTGTTTTTGATGACCAACATGAAGTAGAAGTATTGGACACTGTTGTTACGATGGCGAGTATGCCTTTTCTAGCTAATATATGATTTTTTTTCTTGGATGTTGATGGGGAAAAATTCTTTGGTTGACGTGGATGTGAGGTTTTGGTATTGTTGCAATGACAAATGATGCCTTTTGAAAGGTGGGTAAATCTTCTGCGATCAAAATGATTTTGTATTTTTTTGATTTCCCTCTCTCTACAAATGCAAATGTAACCATCTAGGGAGTTTTGGAATTGAAATGAAATTAAGTATCAAATGTAAATATGACAGAAATTGTAATTTGGCCTGATGCTTGTTGCTCTCATGTTTCTATAAATGGCATTTCAGGCCTAGTTACAGGGGTTTGAATTTTGGGTCTCAAGTGGTCTAGGTTGAAAAATTGAGCTCATATAAGAGGATTTTGTAATTCATACACAAATGAATAGAATAGTATGAAGTCTAGGGTATAAGCCAATTTGTAATGAGATTAATTAGGTTTACAATAGAAATAGTATATGAATTAAAATGCAAGTTCAGAGATAGAGTCTCTCCTATGTATTTTCTCTTCCAAATTATAAATAAAATGATTAAGTATCTTTTTGTTTATCTTCAATCATTTTGGTTGAATGAGTGATTTTATTTATGCTTTGGTTCAAAGAACTGATTAAATGCTTAAACAAGTTCCCAGGGTTGAGAGAGGAGATTCAAGGATTGCTAAGTAGTTTTTTTTGGATTTGAATATTGTAATGCAATATGTCAATAGTCCACAAATGTTGAGTCTAATTTCTTATGCATTATAGATTGTTACAAATGTGAATCTGTTACCCAAAGACAAAGCAATGGTCTATTTTTTTGGTTATCTTGAGTGTAAATGAGCCAACCCTGCCCCTGACCAAGAGCACAAAATAAGAATGAATATCATTTAAACATTTTAACTGTAGCACATCATTGCAAATTTTAACTTATTCCTTGCTTTAGGTAGCAATTTTCTTAAGGGTCAGCCAAATCCTTGAGGGATTTTATCTATTAGCATCTGATAGGAATACATATGTTTGTTCCAATGTTCATGATAAAATGGCAAAGAAATATCATATGAACATTATCAGGATCAACCTCCTAGGTTTCACAGAGCCCAAAGAGTAGAAGTAAGGGCCTAGTAATCACTAACTCATTTGACTACAAAATCCGATGAAAATTTCTAATGAAATATGTATAATTTGATGTATCGTCAGGTGCTTGTAAAATTTGATGTGTAATTTTCAATTTTTTGTAAGTTTATCCCTGACGTTCGTCGAAACTTCGACGAACCTAGGTTTCATCAAAATGTCGACTATCAGTTTCATCGAAATTTTGACAAACATGAAAAATAGAAAAAAATTAAATTGTGGCCGACATAAAGAAAAGTGAGTTTGCGCCTGATTTATTGCGACAGTGTTTTGCTCTACTTGAGACAGTTTGTGGAGAATTAAGTACGATTTTCTTGGGAAAAATCAGAAAAAATTCAAGAAGATATCTCCAGGTTGAGGGTAGTCATTGCCTTTTTGCATAATTCAGCTGTGAAGTCAGATTTGCAGTTCCAGGTTTGAAAATCATATTTTAAAGCAACATCTCATCATATTTCATTTTTAGAGGTTTAGGGTTTTGAGAATTTCATGTCCATATTTTGTTGTGTGGAATCACCATAAGATAACAACCAAGGAATAGATTCTTGTGACTGTAATTATGTGATCCATAACACTATTGGTCATTTGGCACAATTGTGCTATAACAAATATATGATGCATTCATGTGTGACCCAAGTTTAATGTGGCTATGTTGTGATAGAAATGGAGGCACTCATATAATGTAGGTGTCAATCATCATTGGGTGCATTCAGGTTGTCTCAAGTTTAATAGGTTAGGATGTAATTATAGCATGATCGAAGAGTGATTACCTCTTGCTGCAATAAAGAGCCTATAAATCTAGTTGATATGCAGAGTGGTTGTGTTATATCAATTATGTAGTGCATTCAAGCACAACCCATGTTTAATGGGCTATTCTAGAGAGTGATCAAGATTTTCTAAACCTTATGAATGTTACTTAAAAGTGTATAGCTTAAACTACAAACCAAGTTTGTTACATACTTGAATGAAATCTTGGGTTACCGCAAACTATAATAATGTGATCTGCTAATAACCAATATGGAAAGTATCAAAGAAAGACCCATGATATATAGGATACATTTCCTTGATCAAGTTTACATACCTTGATGATCAAACAAAAGCTTCCCACACACTCTAGGATACAATCCAAGATCATACCACAACTTTGTCAAGACAACTAATTTTCTAACCCAAGATTTAAGGTTTCTTTTTAATACCAACAGAAGCATTGGTAAGAGCATGATTAGGGTACAAAACCTAGGCATCCATAAAAACATAAACAATAACTATAATGGATTAGTGAGGTTGCAATACCAGAAAGATTGAGACATTGTAGGTAATAACAAAATCTTGCAATCTAAAGATTGTAGCCAATAACAAGCACACTATGTAGCTTAGTGACATTTGTAAATGCAATCTATGGTAAGAAGAATGACAGTCACTTGAGATGTGATAGTCAAAAAGAGGTTGAGCAGTGACAAGATAATAAAGGTCAAACCTTGCATAGTAAAGTGAATATTTTAATAGTGAGTTTCCTTACCCCCTTGCTGACCTTAAGGTTTTTTCAAATGCTTTTGGTAGTGTTAGACAAGGCAAATGCAATTAGGGAATGACTATCAAATGAAGTAACAGTGGTAATCATAGGTTCAATGTTTCTTCTTAGCCATTAATGTATAATGAAGGTAGTGTATTACATGTTTGAGCAGTGTTTTGAGACTCATCAAAGATGGGAGAATAGTGAATAATACCTTGTGGACTGTGAAGTAGTGTCAATAAGGTTGAAGGATCTTAAGAACTACAATACCATGAAACAATGAGTCCCTTGTAGTAAGTAGGCAGTCTATAGGGCATAGTTTGATTTTATAGAAGGATGCTCATGAAAGGAATCTTCAAGTGATAGTGAGTGAGCTATTTGAAATTGTAGCTGAGGGTGCAATACCTAGTCTTAAAGGAATTTAGCAAAGCAGTAAATGTGCAAGAAAATCAAATCGTACACAACAAACAATTCACAATGTTATCTTGCATAATGCCTTGAGTTTGAAGACAAAAATCTCATTGTCTCTTCATGATGAAAGTGGTGACCTTAATGGTCAATCACTGACAACCATGATTTTAAAACATGCTATTGTGCTTATGGAGGCAACATTTTAAGCAAGGTAGTGAGTGGTGGTTTGGAACAATAGCAAGTATGAAGAACTTGCTTTATATGCATACTATGCAATTTAGCTTAAGACACCGTTCTTAGAAGAGATTGAAGGTGGATTATGGAACTCAAGGGTTACCATGAAAAGGATTAAAGCAAAGACTGAGATCTATTTAAAAGCCATGATCATGAAGATATTAAAGATGTCACATGCAAAACCCTAGTAGCTAGACTAATGAATACAGTGCCAAAAGGATAGTGTACTGGGGCAGATTTAGGAGATCTCCACATTATCTAATTATAGGGAAATACATCATTTATTTATTTTTTTAATTAAAAGAAATCATTCTAAACCCTATATAGGATACATTGATACTTCAAAAGCCTCTGAAGGAATTTGTGATTATGCAAATATATGTCAAGTAAATACCTAGATTACAAATAGTAGCGGGAACAATGTAAGATTGGTTGAGTAGAGTAGGAATGAGATAAGCAGCAATGAATCCTATGCCTCTTTTCATGCACATCTCCTCACTGTTCTCTGTTATTCTTTATGGAAACACTTCTCCATTTTGGCGATCTATGCTTGAAAATAATGTTTTGACAAAGATTTTAGAGTATGTTTATTAAAATGAAAACTCCATTCTGGTGGGCTATGCCTAAAAATAAGATTTTGACAAAAGTTTTTGGGTATGTTTATTAAAGTTTTAGAGTATTTTGGTGGGCTATATTCTTGATTCCTTAAATAATTTATTCAAATGGATTGTGACTAAATAAATGACCAACTATTTAGTCATTTTTATTTGTGTGACTAAATAATTTTTAATCAACGACCAAACTAGTAATTTATTTACTCATTTATAGCTGAGTTGCAAAAAATGAGCAAAATTTAGTGTTTTTTAGTTGTTGTGATTAAATTTTTTAGTCACCTAGTCATTTGTTTGCCAAATTCTACTAGTGTGTGCTTCCTTGTGCGATTAGGGCTCTCTCAATGTTGAGAGCCCTAGGGATAAGCTCATCATAAGAAGTGACACATTGCATCTTTAACAAAAAGGATAAATATGTATTGACATTAGCAATGATGATTCTGACTTGTTGCTCCTTAGGAATGGGACACTTTCTCTTACTAGCTCGCTACCTCCATCATTGTAGGAAGTTTGTGGTCAAGTTCAATATTTTGATTTTAGGAGTCTTAACGGTTGGAAATCATAGTAAAATCAAAATTTAATAAGTTTTGGAATTATTATTTTAAAGTGTTTTTTGGGGTCATTAACTTCAAACTATCTTCTCTTTTGCAGGGGTGGTTGCATGCCAAAAATTTTTGGTGTAAAATATCAAAATTATTAGATTTTGTTACCTATCTATGAATAAAAATTATTGGAGTGTGAATTTGATATTTTTTGAAGATCTAAATAGTCAAGCTTGGGAAAGAAAAATCATGTCAAATAATATTAGTCTAGAACAAAATGAAGAGACACTTGATAGATTGTGGGCTAGATTGAAAAGAAAGGGTGATGGGAAATGTTATTGTCCTTGCAATAATTGCAAAGGCTTAAAGACGAGACGACTTTTAATCACAACAATTGAGAAACATTGTAGGCAGCATGGTCATGTTGAATGGGGGCATGATTATCATCCATTGGTAAGTTGTTCATTATATGTGTTTATATTGATTGAATTTGTAAATGTTTATATCATTTTAACATTATATATATATATATAATCACTTGATCATGATCATGGTTTATTTTTGTCTATCATTATTATAAAGGTGGGGCACCCTAGGGCAGATGATATGGATTATCACGACCTGAAGAATGTGGTTTTGCAAGCAGATGAACATAGATCTATGAATATCAAAGATGAAGTTAATGATCGTATGGAAGAAGATGATCATGCACCAGAAAACAAAGTTGAAGATGATGGTACAAATACATTGATCCACGACACATTTAGTGGCCAAGTTGATCATGATGATCAAGATGACTTTGATGATGTTTATGATTTACCTGTACTTGAGAAGGCATACAAGCCCCTTTATGAAGGTTCCCAAACAACTCTTCTCTCTACTATATTGTTGTTGTTGAACTTGAAGGTTATTAATGGTTTATCAAACATAACAATCTACGAATGTTAAGGTATGTCATATATGTCATATTTTTTCATCTATTTTAATTGTTGTTAGTTCATCACTAGTAAATAAAGGATGAAATATGTAAAATTAATATTCTTTATATTAACAAATTATTTTTTGTTGTAGATTGATTGGTGAATTTTTGTTACCACCATCAAATATTTTACATCGCTCATACTGAGATTTATATGCCATTATGAAAGATATCAAAATGGAGTATCAAGCAATAGATGCATGTCCCAATGATCATATTATATATCATAAATAATAGGAATTTACAAAAAAATGCCCAGAATGTCATATCAGTAGATATTGAACATATCAACTAACAAAAAAGGTGCCTCGCAAAGTTCTTTGTTATATTCTCATTATTCTATGTATGCAACAATTATTTAGGTGCGAAAGATTAGCAAAATTTATGGATTACCATGAATGGAATAGAAGTGGAGATGACATTCTTGGAATGCCTGCGGATAGTTCTGCATTTAGGGACATGGAGGAAGAATTTCCACACTTTAAAGAAGAACCTCGTAATCTCAGGCTTTCATTGGGAGTGGACGATGTCAATCCATTTGGAGAGCTCAGATCTATTTACTCGGTGTGGCTTGTTTTTGTTATCAGCAATAACATTCTTCCATGGATGTCAATAAAGAGGGAGTAGATAATGTTGTCAATGATTGTTCCAAGTATTTATTTCCATCAATTTTCTTTAACATAGTAGCATCTCATTTATCTTATTTGTTGCATAATGACTTATATTTTTTTCATTCAATAATCATGTACATTATTTTTTATATATTGCAGTAAAATGGTTATAATAATTATGTAATGTTTATGTTCATTCAACTAGGTAAGTAAGAAATTAAAAATATGAATGTATATATCGAGCCTCTTATCGATGTGTTACTAAAGTTATGGAATGACGTCACTATGTATGACGTCTCTAGACCAATAGGACAAAAACAATTTCAATTACATGCAATGCTTGTATGGACAATTCATGATGCCCCAGAGTTAACACATTTTTCTGGTATGTTATAATGTTCAACTGCACTTTAACAATATTTAATTTGATGAAGTAGATATCATGCATATTTTTAAAATAATCTATTTATTATATATAATTATAAAAATTGACATATTTAATCCAATTATTTATGATCTTGTAGGTCTTCAAACAAAGGGAAAATTTACATGTCCAATTTGTGGTCCCAAGATGAAATCTTGTCATTCAACAAGTTTAGGAAAGTATGTGTTTGATGAGTATAGACACTTCCTCCATAGAAATCATAAGTATCAAACTATTGAAAAAAATCTTTTCAATGGGAAAGAGGAGACTACATCAAAATCACGAAGAATGACACCTCACCTATGGAAGTTGGAATATAATAGAATTAATCATCAAGGTTATACATCGAATCAAATTGTTTATCTATCATATTTGATATGTTTTGAATTTATATTTTTATATTGTGATGTGTTTACTCAAGTTGTAATTGACAATGATTTTTGTTATTAATTTGTTTAACTTATATGCTTCATGAAGGTCGTTAAGGCATTAATGGCCGGCTTGCACAGGGATTGAAAATTTATCCCAAACAATTTAGTAGGTTGACCTACTATAAGAAGCTACAAATTGTGCATTTGTTTGATACAATGCATATCAGAAAGAATATAACAGAAACGTTATGGAAAATCTTAGATGGAAGGCATGACAAATAAATTTTTTTCAAAATTTGTAGTGACATTCAGGAAGCCAATCATGCAATGAAAAATGTCATTCAATTAAATAGCGATGGAGACCAAATTAATATAAGTGCCCTTCCTTGGTTATTAATAGAGTAGCAAAGCAATGCTATAAAATAAGTCATATGAAAATTTGATTTCCCATAGGATTTGCTGCGAACATAAACAATATAATAACAAAGAAAGGTGACTATGGGTCAGGGATGAAAACGCATGATTGATATACCTTCATTAAGGTAATTATTCTAGTATATCATATACACTTATATAATGCATGTACTTTTCAATGTATTGTGTTTACTACTTTTGGAAAAATAATGAAAAGATCATTTTATAATTGTTGCAGTACATTCTACCTCTATCTCTCCCAGACAACTTTGACAACAATGTCAAGCAAGTTATATATGATCTTGGAAAATACATGAGGTAAGTAGTGATATTTGTTCAATTCTTGTATACATCTTATAATTTCCATTTGTTTTACTTGTTATGTAATATACTGTATATTTTTGTTAAATCTCATTAATATATTTGTGCCTTGAATCACTTGTAGATGGTTGTCATCTAAGGAAATCCATAAAGAAGATATAAATTATTGGAAGAGAAAAATTCCTCGTCTAATGTGTGAAATGAAAAAGTGTCTACCTTCGACATTTTTCAATGCACAAGAACACTACCTCATACACCAAGTTGAGGAGATTGAACTGTGTGGACCTATACACACAAGGTCAATGTGGATGGTTGAGAGGCACTTGAAATTTTTGAAGGCTTTGGTTAGACAAAGAGCACATCCTGAGGGTTCTATGGTGGAGGGATATGTGGTATACCATACCATGGTATACATTAGTGAATATCTTCCTAAGTTTGCAAGAAAGATCCATGTAGATCACATTTGAGATCCCAACTCCATTAACAAATTCGAAGGGGAGTACCTGATGGGGAAAGGTAGATTGAGGAAAGTGAGAGGTAATTATAAGATGGCCATGGAGATTAATTGGAATAAATTTTACATATGATTTTTATGTATATTGTACTTATTTAATTTTTAATCTTCAATATACATCAATTATAAATTAAGGTCGTATACTGTGGTATTTAACTAATTATACGTCGTTTGTAAATTTCAAATTTTTTTGATATAGTTGGTCGAGAGTGGGATGCACTACATTTGTACGTCGCCAACAATCTTGATTAGATGATGGTATGGATTGAATAATGTCAACAATCTGGTCATGCATGGAAAGGTGTGGCTTCATTGGTTAAAGAAGCTCATCGTAATGGAGATTCCAATGTTACACAAAGGGAAATTGATTTAGCATATGGTTTAAGAGATAAAAGGGTACGTATAAATATATTAATCACCCATATTATTTAATTATTTTCAATTATATTAATGTATATATATGTTGAGATTTTTTTCTTTGCATACATTCGGCCAAGAATAAATATGTTTATCAACTGACGATATTGCAATAATTTTTACATGTTTTACATATTGCAGGTGAAACACCACAAGGATATGTGGTGCAATGGTCATAAATTTTGAATCAAAATGTTGGATGACATGAAGAAAACTTGTGATTCTAGTATAACTGCAGTCTTTCAGGTGACTAATGTTTCATCTAGAAGCGACATACATCCAGAAGTCTCATAAAATTGATACTATGGGATTTTGGATGATATACTTGAGTGTGACTTTAAGTCCTTCAGATTAATTCTATTCATCGTCATATGGTACAGGCTACGATTGAATGAAAATGATCCTGAGAGAACTATTATTGAACATGATAATGGATTTACCATGGTTCATACAAGGTTGATCGAGCAAGCTAGAAATGAGCCCTATGTTCTTCCAACCCAATGTGAGCAGGTATTTTACTTAGAGGTTCCAGGTAAACTGGGTTGATCATTTTTTGTTAGACATGATCCACGAGGAAGGTCGGTAAAGTATAATGTGGTGGAAGAAGAAGATACCAAAGAACTAGAAGATGATGTAGATGATGATCAAGATCAATAATTAGTTTATGATGTCCCTGACGAAGATGTCAAAGAGGAGGAACTAGATCATGATGATGTAGGAGTTAATGTTCATGAAGATGATATCCATGTGGATGATGACATTATCGAAACTAATATCAATGACGATGATGATGATATGACCAATCCTTACAATGTCAAATCTGGATCGAATGATACAGACAAAGAGTTGGATGAAGAAGAAGATCAATGACATTGAAATGTTTGAGTTATGCGATTTTATTATCTATTTGATATTAATTTCTTGATAGAATTATATTTGACTTATGTGGTTACATAATTAATTCATGATGTTTTTAATTTTTATTCCATTATATAATTAATTGAATGATGTACTTTTTAATGTTTGAAAGGTCAAAAAATTAAAACATTTCAATAGTGATGTTAACAACCTTGAAATTAGTGTGTTTTATGTTTCATGTGATCATAACAGATTAAAAAGTTAGTTGTAGAGGTGGTTTTTTAGTGGTTGACATGTAAAGGCCTTTAAAAAGCATAAAGTGATCATTGTAATGGTCTTTGATGGTTGAGGATTTAAAATACAAGCTCTTGACATTCAAAAATTTGTGTTTTTCTTCAAAAAAATTATATTTTTCTTGTTATGCAGCACTATACGGTCACATGCAGCCATATTTTCATGTGAAATCAATTCCAGGTCATGAATATATGTGTTAGCTTTGATTTGAATCTGATTTGAGGGCTTAAGGCATTGATTTGAGTTAGAAAGCTTCATTTCTTTGCATACAACCTAGTTACCCTATTTTTGAGGGTTTTGCAGTCCAAATATGATATAAAGGGGCTCTTACACTTTTTGTGAGTACTATAGCTTGTGCAAGAGGTCCCATGGATATTGTTGTAATTTTAGGATGCATGAATAGGGAATAGGATGAGAAATAAAGAAGGTATAGTTGTTGTCCTCAAGAGTTTTGTGAAGAAAAGCATGTGAAATGAGAGGTTCGGGCCTAGGTTTCAACAAAACATGTATGGGAGATTTTATTTTATGAATTTTTATCCATGTGCAGACCTAATGGGTTGTTTCTGAATACTGAATATAAATGATATACATACACACACACACACACATATATATATGTATATATGTATGTATGTATTTATGTATACGTATTTTTAAATGTAAATGTAAATGCAATTACTGGATGCTCTCCTAGAACAATAAATGCAACATATCATTAAAGAAATCTATATCTATGTATATAAATGTGTATTTATAAATGCAAGTGTAAATGCAAAGAGCATATGGTTTTGTATTGTTATAGATACAACATATTCATAAATTAATGTACTTGAAATTCTAAAGTCTTCAACACATATAATATGAAATCGATAAAACTATTGAACTACATGAGAAATAAATAAAAACAATAAATGCATAGGTATGTGTATTTGTAAATGTAAGTGTAAAATAAATAAGAATAATAAAAATTATAAAAGAATACAAGGAAAGGTTTAGAGTTTAGAGTGGGAGAGAGATAGAGGGTAGAGGGTTTAAGGGTTTAGAGTTTAAGGGTTAATGGTTTAGGGTTTAGGGTTAAAGGTAGAGGGTGTTGGTTTGTTTTTTACAATGTAACCAAGTTGGTCTTCTAATCTACCTATGGGATTGCCAATTCTAATCAAGGGCAGCTTGAAGGACCTGGACCAACTGGCAAGGACTTTAAAAAGCCTCCTACACTTTGGGCTTTCCAAGACCCGGGAGGGTGATCCCTTAATGTGTTTACAACCTCTGCACCAATATCATAAACAACATTAACAGATAACAGATAATCCCATCGAATAGCTCAACACAATAGGATAATATCGAATAAAATTGGTTGTTCACCGATAATATCAACTATGTGGAGCATGAGATAACTACAACACAATCCATAGTAAAATATAGTCATTAATTTGTAATGTGTAGCAAGCTCTAGGCAAAGACAAACAATTATTGAACTACACAAATAAGTATAACTTAGATCAGTGCCATATATCCATTGCAGGAGTCAAATTTATAAGCATCTAAAGTTTTATGATAGATTTAATACATAACATATAACTTATAAGATCCCTAACAATATTTCATTACAATTTCATCAGTATGCATTCTCACCCAATACTACTTATCAAATCCCTATATAGAACATATCTGCATATAATCCCATTCAAACATTTTAATTAATTACTTGAATTAAAGAAAAATTAAGGATTATACACACCACAATAGTGAGATGAATGAAACAACCCTTAGTCATCTTATTCAAAATTTGGATATGCATGTACAGTGGAGAGACATGAGTTTGAATTTATCATTTCAACTCAAATGCTAGTACTATTATACAACATTAAATCCCCATGAACTCAAAACCGATTACAGAATAACTCAGAACCTAAATTGTATTTCTCTCTAAAACCATCAGACTTTACAATTTTCTCTACAACTTCACTTAGACTCAACCAAAATTATCTAACTTTCTAACCCATACTTCTGGCCTTGAAATCCTTCTTATAGAAAATGAAGGAGCAAACAAGCATTGGGCCAGAAAGTACACATGTCACCAGCAAAATGAAGCATCTGGTGATATTCCAAAAATAATTACAATAGCCATCACCCTGGAGAATATTCATATTCATCATGTCAGTTGAGGAAAATTGAGGCAATAACAAAAAACCACAAGAAACCTACGCCGAGGCTGCCATCAAAGAAAAACCGGAGGCTGTTGTAACTGCAACATCTGATTTACCACCCATTAGTAATTCATTCTTTTATTCCTCCTTAGTCAAATATTTATCTACCCACCTCTGATATTCTTCATCAGTCAGCCATTCAAAATTAATTACCTCATTCACCTTGGCATTATAAGGTGTGTATTTTACTGCTACCTAATTTGCATCTCTTTCAAAAGATTCCAAAAATGAGCTAGTACTAATGATTTTATCCATACAGCTCACCAACAAGTCATAATCTGAGTCATCACAAATTAATTTAATTTGATCATTGATGACCTCAGCTGCCTAATCTTGCCATTGCTGGAATGACTTTATTTTCCCTTGCTCATCAATTATATCAAGTAACAATGTCTTACCCCAATCATTGAGATTATTCACCAACTCCCTAATCTTCCTACTCAAGTCATCTGATAAGTTCTAAAAACCTTGCAATGATTTTACTAACACATGAGTAGGCTTTAATGATTGGGGCCTATTGTCTATATCAAACATTGAGGCCTTATACATGACATCTAGATCACTAGCCCTAGGGATCCAATTTTCAATCAATGGTATCACTAGCTCCTGATCCCTATCAATATTCTTTATTGCATCTAATAGAAAATAATATAAAGAATGTTTAGATAGCAATTTATTATCAACATTTTCATTCAAATGCCTAAAAACAGTAGTAACAATATCTTTTTTCTTTGAAAGAGATCCCTCATCACTTACCCTCAAAGATGCATGTAACTCATCAGTTCTTTACAAGAGCTGCTTCTTTGTAGGATCAACAAAGCATTCTGTTTCTTCATCAATTTCCTCTAAAAAAGGGGTGAAGGGAAGATTTCGATTGGGAGACCTTGGTGTGGAAACAATTGGAGAAGCAAGAGGCACTGACCCTGTTGTGGAAGGTAATGTACTGGTCCCTAGAGCTCTTGATGTCTCCCCAATCTATCTATACTTGAACCTTTCCACCTCAGTTCACAACTCAACATTCCTTTGTTGCATCTTGTTATATTGTTCAATCAAAAGGTTATACTTCTCCATTAGGCTTTTCTTTTTAGCCTCCTCCCTTTCAATAGTCTTTTGGGCCAATTTGGCCACATTCATAGTTAAACTAGTGGCCTCGGTGGTTGAGGTCTCTGAAGCTCTCTTTATTATTAATCCCTCTCTCAAATTTTGATTAATGTCTGTAATATTTGGCTTTCTCCCTTATGGGGCCAATGCCCAAATTGCCAAGGTTTCATACTCTTCACTGAAAGAAAAATCTTGAACTTGTGCCTTGACTTCTTCAGATTCTTGCAAGGAATGCTTGGACTTCATAATAGCATTAAAGGCCACTACATCTGCAATGTCCCATTCAGAAAGAATCAATAAACCAGCCCGACTCACCAATTTTTTTCCTTCCTCAGGAGTGATGTTCTTAAATTCTTCCATTAATTCAGCTTTCACTTCCTCATCATTCTCCTGGTTTGACCTATTAGGTCTTAGTTCTCTTCTCTCCTTAAATTCATTTTGATATTCTTTAAACTTCATCCTCCATACCAATTGCAAGAATACAAGAGTCTTTACAAATGCATTATTGTATAGAAACTCCTTACATGCTTCCATTCTTGCATTTTGTACACTTTTTCCTTTCATATCTAAATAAGATAAAACCAATTCAGCTGGCCTAGGAGGGAAAGGCATACCAACCTGCATGTCTTGATCAGTAACAATAATTTCATCCATCAAACTCTCCTATGGTTGATCAGTTATTTGCCTTTTAGGGCTTGGCTCAGATGGTGGTGATGGGGGACTATTTTCTGCTGATGACTCTAAATCGATGATCTTAATTGCCCAAGGCACTTTGAATTTTGGACTTGGTTGTGAAGGAAACTTCATAATTTGCTTCCCCTTTCTGTCCACTTCTTCCTCATCACTACTGCTATCCTTTTTTCTCCTATGAATGGGCCACTTTTCTGTAGGTTGGTATGCTGGCCTTGTTTCAAATGGTTTGGCACCTTGTTCTTGTACACCCAGACTCAGCTCTAAGTTTACTTTTTTGGTTCTCAAAGTGCCCACAATCTCTTTGAAGTTCTCCATCAGAAAATCAATTTTCTTATGGTGGGGACTGAACTCCAACAGTGGATCATATTTCGGATCCATTTTGTGCACAATATCTAATAGCTTATCATGAGCTATCCATTTCTCCTTGTTCAACTCCTGCTTATTTAGGGCGAACTCATTTCTGATCAAGTCCTTAGGAAAGTTGAACTCATGCACAAACTTGCCAACCTTTATTCTTTGTCTTAAAAGGGTAAAGAAACCCTCAAGATCATGCTTCCACTTTGGACCACATCTCAAATGATAATCCTCAAAGAATTTCTCAAAGTGCACCCAACCTCCTTTTGAAAAGGAAAAATTAGATACCACTGTATAATCAGGGAAAAATGTTCCCTTACCCCTCCCTATGAGGTTTTCCTCATGGATGCAACCTATCTGCCACACATAACTTCTGCAGAGCTAATCTTGGTGGCACATTGTATGGTGAGTATGGGGGGCTCCTTGAAAACCATATATCCTTAAAATAGTGCTGATTGGGTATGGGATAATGTCACCCTAGTTATGGCTGACTTTTAATTCTAACTTCCTCCCCTTTGGCCTGAGGAAATCATGTAATTCCTCAGGGATCCTAGGTACATTCACCATCAATCTAGCCCTTAATTTGGAAGCAAAACAATTATCAAACTGCACATAACTAGTGCTTTCCTTATTACAAGATTAATCTGCAGCCCATATCTGTATTGGCAATCTTTCTCCATCAATAGGTGCCTTAATTTCATCTTCTCGAGGAGAAGAAGTCAAAATTCTTGAATAAAAACATATGCATTAGCATAGAATACCAAAATAATTGAGTGTCGGTATCATTTTTCTGTAGCTTTGAAAGCCCTTCATGTATCCTCTCAGCCAAGAAAGAAGCAAAGTCATATGTGACAGAGAAGTTAGGGTGTTGTATTTGCACCCCCATGAACATGTATGCAATGGGCATCACTACACCAGGACTGAAACCCAAAATCTGACACAATGAATAAAAAGTGGCTAGGAAATGATTTGCAAAACAATTTAATCTGAAAGGTTCCTAGTCACTAGGGCTGATATGAAATCTTAAACCTCCTACCCTAGCCAGATGAGGTGGAAGCAATTTAGCTTTGAAAAGAGACTTCAACTTTGCATATTCCTACTTCATTTCCTCAAGGTTGATAGGAACCAATTCCTCACTCAGTTCACTCAAGTCAAAAATCTATTGAATATCATCTCTGTTAATTCTTAACAAAACCTTCCCATCATTATCCCTAATTACCTGTGTGACAGGGTCATATCTTGTAGCTACTGCCCTAAGCAAGTCTACATTAGGGAAAACATTCAATACCACCGGCTTCCCCATATCCATACATCCATCCATTTGAAGAAGGGTGAGAAAATTCCTCTGTCCATACCACAATCTGAACATTTCCAAACCGGTGAGAGGAACCCTAGCATCGACTATGTTGGAACAATTGTATACTAACCCCTCCCCCAGGATTTTCCCTCATATCAAATCCAATCCCTTCTTTCTATCATTCATTGACAAGGGCAATTGATCTAGGAAATTATCATATAGGTTTCTTTTTAAATAGTCAATCTAGCTAGAATGTTGCTTGGGTGGTTCCATCTCGAACAAACTAGGGCTTCTTATAACTTCACACTTCAAATAGCTAGGACTAACTTGGAGATATGAAATTCTGAGGAACAAAATATTGCAATTTATCACAATTTAAATAAACTATAGCCCTAATTTTTTTTATCAACAAGCCCTATGATAAGTATAACAAATATTTTCCTTAATTCAAGCATAGAGTGACTGAGAAACACAAAAATTAACTCACGGCTCTTTTTGTAGAAATCCCAAATT